>QRFJ01006838.1:0-68979 GCA_006176705.1 Cocos nucifera | reverse complement strand
AGTTTTGAAGATCTCCAGATCAGATCCAGATCTGATTTGGAGGGTGTGATAGAAGAGGAATGAGGTTCTCAGATCGAACCCGAGTGGATTACGATAGGAGACAGGCGCTTGCGTGGCTAAGGAATCCAGAACACTTCCACTGCAATCAGGATATCATACCGGGTAATAGGATTAACCCAATCAGTAATTGAATTTGATTTAATTTATCTTCTTTTATTTTATTTTTTAAAAATAATAAGAATCAGATTCTGAAACATATCAAGATCTGATTAAGGTCAAGAGAAATATTTTTTGAAATATTTTTTGATCTAATCAGATGCGGACGAAAACTGGCCGGGTAAATTAGGATTTCCCTTCACATCATAGGGCTACTCCTCTACCACCGAGGTAGATAAGATCCATCTTGATTGCAATCCAGTTCCTACAATGAACATGCTATAGCCAACATACACACTCAGGGTTCACATATGGCTAGGAGACGTAGTAATGGTGTAAGTCAAACTATAACACCCTCAAGTGAACTGCCGATGCATCTCAGGTCAAAGAACCAGACACACTACTGCAGCATCGAATCAGTCATTGACGAGAAGGTAGACTCTCTAATGACTACTCGAGGTGGTCACTTTCAGTGCCCTCGTCTCTAACGAGTACCTGTACTCTCGCATCTGGTGTCTCCACACCGTAGACTCAAGACTCATCTACTAAAGAAAGCATCTACACCAACCTTCCGGATCAATCACCATCCTCGTGAGATCCTATGGCGAAGCTGTTTATGAGTTAATAATGATTATTCATGTCTTAAATTTTCAACTCTTGAAAATATGAATTATCATTACATTAACTCAAAGGATGTATCACAGACACTAAATACACATTGTGATAGAAATAACCCATTTCATTAATTATGTCAAAATTACAATTTTGCCCTTAGAAAGTGTATTACAAGTGTCAGCAATTCAGGTTTCTAGGCACATATTACTAACAATTCCCAACTTGTCTAAAGCCAATTGGGTACAAGTCTAATCCAATCTTCTTAGGTGGGCTCGACTTCTTGCTGGCCAACGCTTTGTAAGATTGGTTCTGCACATTTTGTGGGTTGACTCTCTTGACCTAAAGTAATCTTTCTCAAATAATCGCGGTGATGATGGTATTCACGTTGCTAGGAAACTTTTCTAGCACAAACCAGTCTGCAGATGTCGACTTTTCGATCATCTATATCGGACATGAGTTCCGCAGTCTGTGTATCCCTTGAACTTGGAGTTTCCATTACAAAGGACCAACATCAATATCCTTTAGTTCTTCTCAAGAGTAATTAAGTGATTAATTTTCACAGAAGCCAATGTTTTCACCTGGATTTGGACTGATATCTGGCTTGTGACACTCAAGCTGGGCTATTATCAGATCGTGTTTAAAGCATGGCATACATGAGGCTCCCTATTGCAGAGCATAAGGGATCTTGCTCAGCGTTTTCTATTGTCTCCGGATGTGCTGGGCAATCTTCTTGGAAGATGATACCATGTCTGATGGGTATTAATCCCTTTTTTTAGAGTTTTCCATACTAACACTCTTTAGTACGTTCCTCTATGTACATTTTGTAGAAAGTCCTAGCATCCTATTCGGGTCTATCCTATAGACCTTAATTCCTAGAATAAAGGACTGCTCACCTAGGTCTTTCATGGAGAATTTCCTTAGACAACCACATTGATGATGTCAACATGGAATATCTTCCAAAAGGAGGATGTCATTCCGTACAATATGAGGAAGGAAACAGCGGTCCACTGAACTTTTTCCGAAACACAATGGTTTCTCATTCATTTTTGATGAAACCAACTTTTGATCCACAATCATTGAAATGAGTGTTCCAGCTCCGGAGTGCTTGTTAAGTCCATATATGGAACCTTTGCAGCTTTGCAAACTTGTGTCAGTATCACTGTGATTGTGAAAACTAGCGGGCTGTTCCATATAGATATCTTCTCAAGATATCCAATTTAGGAATTTGCCGTTCTTTCACGTCCAATTTGCCAGTATTTCTAATCGAAATAGGCTGCAACAGCAAGCAATGTGCGGATGATTTTTAGCATTGCTACGGGGAAAAGGTTCCTGATAGTCAATCCTTCCGTTGACTTAACCTTTTGCACACAGTTTAGTCTTGAAATGTCTCCACATTCCAATTGCCACAATACTTTCTCTTGATAGATTCTTACACCAATAGTAAAACCTATCCTTCTTGGTGGAGATCTACCAAGGTCCAGACTTGTTTGGAGTGCATTTGAGTCGATCTCTGACTTTCATTAGCTCAAGCCATTTCTCGGATCGATATCTGATTATGCTGCGTTGTAGGTTTTGGGGATCATCACCATGAGCACCATTACTATGGGAACATTTCCTCTACGTCTTCTGAAATATACCTAAGTAGTCTTCAGGGGGACGGGAGAAGATCTTTCCGATCATACAAGGTGGAGGAGGTAGTTGTTCTTATTTGCTCAACCTATGATTTGTTCCACTGGTCCTTAGTCGTTTGCTTGTGAGACTTTCTCATTACAGTTAATCTGCTTTCCAATCCACTATCTAGAATAAACTATTTTTCAAGAATATGGGCATGTCGACTACATCAATTGGTGGTCTTCTGGATGTAGAAATAGTATCCTAATGTTCTTAGGATATCTATGAACTCGAGCTCTAAAGGACCTAAATCTAACTGCTGTCGCTTGTTGTCTTTTTGACTAATAAGCGGACAACCCCAAATTCTGAGATGGGACTAGACTTGGTTTCTTACCGTGCATATCTCATACGGTGTGGTTAGGACGTTTTAGAGGGACCCTATTAGTGTAAATGTTAAAGTTAATAATGAATGTCCCAAGAAAATCTGGAAGGTTGTGAGCTCATCATGGATCGACCATATCCATAGAGGTCCAGATTTCTCCGTTCTGAACCCCGTTGAGTTGAGGTGTTCCTGGTGAGGTCCATTGTGACGAGATATGCCATTTTCCTAGATAGTATAGGGCAATTCCCGGCTAAGGGGGGGTATTCAGCCTCCTCGATTTGACGAAGACCTTAATGGGTTTCCAGTTAGTTTTTCTACTTCATGTTCTGATTCTTTGACTTTTCAAAGGCTTCAGACTTATGTCTATAAGATAACATACCTACCTAGACAGATCTCGGGTAAAGGTAATGAAGTAAACAAAATTGCTCTAGCCGGCACATCAAATGGCCGCACACATCTGTATTGTACTAGGGCAAGGAGATCTGTGGCCCTCCCCATGTCCAACAAAGGGCGTTTAGTCATTTTGCCTTGAAGACAAGATTACAAGTTGGATATGACTCAAAAGTCAAATGGAGCTCAATAGCCCATTTTTCTCCATTTGTTTAATCCTATCTTCTGCTATTATGAACCTAATCTTCAGGTCGCCATAGATATTGTCGTTTGGGACTTACCTAGGTCGTTTGGCATTCACGTTTTGCTGATAGTTAAAACAGGTCATCAATATGCAACTGATAAAGACCATTATACAAGGAAACCATTATGCAATTTTATTTCTTTCATAAGATGTTACAATGGTCTTAATGAAGGTGGATCACATAACCTTCATGTTGCTAAGCATGAAACAAGAATCAAATTCCTGGCTAGCTGCAAGGCAATAATAACGTCTTTAAACTAAGTCTACGCAGATTTGTAATGCGCAAGGGTGATGTTCTTCCATGGCTACTGCAGCAAACTCTTGCTCCATTTTAGCCGGATGCGATAGGATTCCTGTCTATCCCTCAGCCTGCTGCTATCTCAAGACCTGATAGGAAGTGCACAGATGAGACACTGAGACCAGAGTCAGCACCCAACTGGATAGCAAGAAGAAACCGTAAGGTTAGACTCAATAAGAGATACCTCCAGAATGGCTCTCTTTTGTTCTTCAGACGGTGGCCAGGTAAGTAGGAGTTCCGTCTTCCCAAATGGCCGTCGTGTTGCTAATGGAAACACTTTCCTTGCCATCGGGCCTTTTTCTTTCGCGTCTGCTTCTTCTTCTTTGATCCTTCTACCTTTTGCTTTTTCCAGCTTCTTATTTTCTTTCCATAAGACTTTCTTTTGGAGAAGTCCGTTCATAGCAAGACTGAGCCTTTAGAACCTTTCATAGAAAGCCTCAGCGTAACAGGATATCATCAACTCGGCAAGGAATTCTGAAGTTTTATGCATGTGGTAATTCTGATGAATTGCCCATCATGCATCAGTCAAGGATTGCAGTAATTAATATGATTCTGCAGTCCAAGTCCAATTCACACTGGCTTCTCAAGGCTCTTCCACTGTCTTGATCATTGGTCAGACAGTGATCTTGGATTGGACTGCCATCACGCTTTAGCCTTAAAAAAGTCATTCGTTACTTGATTTTGGTCTGCGCGACTCTTGTTCACCAAAAACATCTGCTGCAGGTGAGCAACATTCTGGCGAGCAGTCCCATATCTCATGTTGGGCGCCTGGAGCCTCATCAGACATTCAGCCGACATGTAGTATCTGGCTTATTGTCTTCGCATCCATTTATTCCAGAGACGCTTCGTTCAGTGGATGGACGAGCTGGTAAGGTTGGGAGGATCTTAGTCCAAACATGTTTTAATTCTCTGAACCCAAAACAATTTTGTAGTTCTTGAGCCAATTTTATAATTTGGTCCCAGTCGTCTTATGTGTTGTCTTAGGAAGTGCAGTGGGTTTGGACGAGATATTTTCCTGTAGAGAGTCAAAGATTCTAGTTAGATACTGTAATTTGACTTGACCAATTTGTTTAGGGATTTTTATTTTTAAACAATTTAGCTCCCACTATTTTTCTTGGAATCCTACACTCCCTTGTAGAGATGGAAAATCTCCGCGATTGATGATTTTCTAGTGGTGGTGCCGGCTCTCACAACTGACTATCACTCACTTAACAGTTTTGGTGATGGGTTAGCCAGATGAGTGACAAAACTTCTTGCTTCACATGATTCTCAAATCATGGTGCACCAAACTTTGGTCTCTAATTCATGAATCTCACCGTATCCGGAATATTGATCCACTCCTTTAGTTAAGCAAACCCACCATTGATAGTGACTGGGTTCCCTATTGGGTCTCTCACCGTATTCCGAATATTGAGCCCAAACTATCCTCCAGCGCATAGGCAGTTAATGCCTAATTAGACATGGTTGCATCTTCCCGGTGCAACTGAGCCACTGTATCCACCGAGAACAATCAACCCCGGGAGGGCCCGCACGTCTTACAATGGTGGAAGGAACCTCGGACTTAATCTTTTTCTTAGGGAGGAATTGATTCAGGTCTCTATTAAACTAGACTTGGCTTAGTCTAACAATTATGACTAACCTAGTGGCAGTGGGTCAGCTCGGATTATGACCACTCTAGATCAGAACTTGTGGTCCAACAGCTGGATGGCCAGGTAGTGAGACCGGTGAAGAAATAGTGCCGTTAAACTCGCACAAGGAATGCATTTAGGTCGATAGCTTCCAATTAAAAACCAGTCGGTCTCTGTGCCAAACTTACTTAGACACCAAATTGTTGAGTCAGAACCAATGGGTAGCCACATCCAGACTCTAACCTCTGAGGCCTAATTAGATCTTGCTTGATCATGAATGTCGATACTTGGACCCAGACTTAATCTATTAGGCTGGTCAATTTTAAGCATTGTTTGATCCCATGCTAACAACTACTTGATTTCGTGTTTGTATCAACCGTTAGACCTAATTTGAGCTACCCAAGCTGCTGAACCAGTATTATGAATATGTCTTAGTCTGAATTCTCAATTTTAGACTAATTTGTATTCCATAAACTTAATTCTTAATTAAGTTGGTCATAAACAAAATATGCATAATAAATCTAGGTTTTCAGGATCTAGGGTTTTGCAAGAAAGTATAGTTCTGGGTTTTCTGATTAAGACGACACGCAGCACCTACACGTTATAAGACACATCGATGGTGAAGAGAGGGCCTTTAAACCCTTCTTCGTTCTTATGACCGGGACGGCCAAGAGAACGCCTTAATTCAGGAATTGTAAATCTTACAAATAGTTATAGATCTATATCATATATCTCATATATACAATTTAGATCTAATTAAGGCATATTTTGCTACATCTCATGTATCAATCATAGCATTATTTTCAGAATTTCTAATTATTCACATAATAATCTGAAAAATCTAGATTTTTAAATTGATCTAATCAAAATAAATTCTAATTACTAGACAATTTGTGAAATATTATACAACTAGTCTAGTCATGCATCTTCATATCTCAATATGATATTTAAATTAAATAATTTTTATTTGCTGTTTATCAGATTGTTATTATAACACTTATATATCAGAAAACAGTAAATTAGAAGATCTAAAATATGATTTAATCATGTTTAAATCAAAAGACATGCAAACTATTTCTATAAACTATTCTATTCTAGAACAGTCATGGATATCTTCATGTTCTTAGATCCAAATCATTTAATTTTAATTTTTCTTGATTTCAGATTGATCACATCTCATGTGAAATCTGAATCACTTTATTTTCTAATTAAAATAAAATTAAAATCAGATTAAACAATTTAGAACATGGCTCTGATACCAGTTGAATGGAAATCCTGATTTCCCGGTCCAGGTTCGTCCAGATCTGAATTAGATCAAAGATATTATTTCAAAAAATTTTTCTTCTTGATCTCAATCAGATCTTGATATGTTTCAGATCTGATTCTTATTATTTTAACAAAAAAAATAAAATAAGATAAATTAAATCAAATTTAATTTTACTGATTTGGTAATCCTATTACCACTGTAGATGATCCTGATTGCAAGCGGAAGGTTCTGAATCTTTAGCCACGCAAGCGCCTGGCTCTACCGGTATCCACTTGGGTTGGATCTAGAGAACCTCTTCTTCTCTATCACACCTCAAAAAATCAGATCTGGGATCTGATCTGGAGGATCTTCAAAACTCTTTTGAAGATCTGCAGTCGTCCTTTGCAGCAGAGCGCAGCCTTCTTGCTTTTGATCGCCTTTCTTTGATCTGAATCGCCACAACTAGTCCAAACACTTTTGACGTGGAGAGCAAGGGGTGAAGAGAGTATGGCATGGAGAAGGAGGGAGAGGCAGCCTTGGGGTGTATCTAATAGCATTGGAATTAGGGTTGGGCGCAGGGTCTTATTTATAGACTAAGCGTGATCCAACTCGCTCTTCCTTTCAACCCAATCACAACCCTTTGTGCAATCAGATCTAAATCTGATTGGTTGAATAGAGGACCCCGGATTCCTCCTTAAAGGGCGCCTAAGACCAGTCAAACTGGATCTTAGTAGAACTCTGATTGGAATCCTAAAGGGAGGTGGAGTCCTTGTCAACAAGGACTCCTAGGCCCTCCTACTTGGGCTCACGCCACCCTTGGTCGTGCGCCTTCTCCTTGCCAGGTTTCTGGCAGGGGACAAGCCCCACCAGCTCTTCAATAGTGTGCAATGACATGTGGTCAAAAGTCCAAGGGTCAATGGTCAACATTTGACCAGTCAACGGTAGACTTTTGACCAAAGTCAAAGAACAAGAAATGGCAGGTGACCAAAATGGCAGGTAATGTCTTACAAATAGACAAACCTATTCTGACTTGGACAACCTCCAGTCAGACCATATGAAGACCTCTAATTGAGCACAAACTCCTTTGGCTCAGTCAGACAACTTATTTATGATAGTAAAAGAAGAACGTTAGGTTCAATCGAGTGCTAGCACGATTTCCTGGAACCTAATTGAATCTCATTCAGATCAAATTGAACTAGATCAGTTCATTTGATGATCACCAGATTCAAACCCTTGTTTGTGTGACCAGTTAGGTTCAGTTCTGTATGTAATGGGATATGTCTCATGATCTCTATCATAGGACATCATCGAAACTCCTTTCGATGGATCAGAACTCTTCTGATTCGAACAGCTAGAATGATCGATCATCTAAATCATTTCTAATTGCTCCCAAAATCCACCAGTGACACCTAGCAGTATATGGTGGCAACCCATCAGAGCTGAATGCGAACCTCTTGGTGCAGCTACCTGTGTGATTCAGTCTTCTATCTTGAGCCCCGATCAGATTAGGGTTAAGGTGAACTCGTCAAACCCTAGTCTCTGTCATATGATGTAATCATTCGATTCGAGTCCAATGTGAAAATCTAAATAGAAACTCTTTCTATTATTTCACTCTACCATGGCCATGGATTTCTGGACTTGATTCTCATGATCATCATAGGGCTGCTCCTCTACCACCGAGGTAGATAGATCCCATCTTGATGCAATCCAGTTCCTACAATGAACATGCTATAGCCAACATACACCTCAGGGTTCCATATGGCTAGGAGACCGAGTAATGGTGTAGTCAAACTATAACACCCTCAAGGTGAACTGCCGATGCATCTCAGGTCAAAGAACCATACACACTACTGCAGCATCGAGTCAGTCATTGACGAGAAGGTAGACTTCCTAATGACTACTCGAGGTGGTCACGCTCAGTGCCCTCGTTCTCTAACGAGTACCTGTACTTTCGCTCCGGTGTCTCCACACCGTAGACTTAAGACTCATCTACTAAAGAGAAGCGATCGTACACCAACCTTCCGGATCAATCACCATCCTCGTGATGATCCTATGGTCGGGAGCTGTTTATGAGTTAATAATGATTATTCATGTCTTAAATTTTCAACTCTTGAAAATATGAATTATCATTACCATTAACTCAAAGGATGTATCACAGACACTAAATACACATATGTGATAGAAAATAACCCATTTCATTAATTATAGTCAAAATTACAATTTTGCCTCTAGAAGTGTATTACAAGTGTCAGCCAATTCAGGTTTCTAGGGCACATATATCTAACACCATCAACCCTCCACCAAGATCTGTGATGGGGTGCCTCCCTCCTTGGGCTTGAGGGAGATCTCCCCTTCTCTAGGCCTTCTTCTAGAACCCTAGGGTGGCAACCCTAGAGAGAAGAGAAGAAGAGAGTTGAGGAAGAAAAGGTCTGTGTTGATTCCAACCTTGAAAATCCTAATACAACCTATGTATTTATACATAGCCATTAGGTCTGACCAAAAAATTTTCCAGCTAATCCAATACATGAAAGCACTCACCGAGCCCATGTACACCCATGTCTCCCATGCTCTCATCCTCTAGATCTAGATTTGATCCATACATGAATTGGCCACCTTAAGACCTCTTAAACCAAGCCTTAAGATCCCTAGGATCAACCCAGACTCTAGCCCAAAATAGACCCTCACGTAACTCTGCCCGCACACTGAGCCAGCTTAGTATCAGCAATGAGCCAACTAAGTTCCACTAAGCTGGCTCAGTTTTAAACTGAGCCAGCCCAATCCTGTGTCGTGGTAGCAGTCCCAAACGTGTAGCTCTCTATTTTACCTATGCACTGAGACTTAGCCGATCCAATTTTGGACTGAGCTAGCTAACCTACAGAAATTTTTTTTTCTATAGCCTTCAAGCTCCGGCTTTCATTTCTTGTTTCATCTTTTGTTCCAAATCTTCGAAGCACTAACCAAGCCCCTTGAGGCCCTCAATACCTGAACCTCAAGCCCATGAAGAGCAACATGCCACCTCCACCCTAGGATAACTCCTATCCTAGCCCTAGGACCATACCTATCCTAGCCTCCCCGAAGTCCTCACCCTGGCTCCGCTTGTGGCCTCCCAAGGCTTGGGAGCACCACAAATTCTCACAATCTCCACCTTGGTGCTCTCAAGCCTTGGCAAACTCCTCGATAATGACCTCCTGCACAATCCCGCTGTCCCTATGCACTCGACAACCCCTAGTGCAATCATCGCCTCCGCCAATCCTCTTCAACTATTGTGTACCCTTGAGGCCTTTTGGATGACCGCCTCCACCACTGAAGACCTTGGCTTGCACCTCTGCACCATCCTGGAATTGTAGGATCCCTTCTGCTCAGCAACTGCATCACTTTTTCTAGACTTTTCTGGAGAATCCACAACGTTCTGGTACTGGCACTTACTGTAAATCTTGACATCGTCTCCTCAGAACTACACCTATCCTCCCACACATGCCACTCCACTTGGAACTGTGCTTCATCGGCGCTCGAAATTCATGCCAAATTTACTCTCCACTTGTGAAGCTAGCACTGTGGAGGTCCACCTATATCTAAAATCCATCTGATCCCATAGAAGTCAATTCTATCATTGAGTCCTTCGAGGCCAACCACTCAACGCTGCACTACTGAGCCTGCCTCTGCATCTCGAACACCATCACTGCCCCTTCGAATCCTCCGCACTCCATGGATCCCTTTGAAGTTGTCTTAGATCCCTTCGTAACTTGCAGGCACCTTCGAAACCCAAGAGCTCATCCAACTCTTCTGAATCCAACAATGAATCCTAGGAAATTTCATCCTAGTCCTTCTCTTCTGCCCCTACACTAGCCATCGCTTTAGTTGCGCCCGGAGAACCATTCTCCATCTAAACCATGACTCTCCCTGGTGCTCCTGCAGAAGAAATTTGATCCATGATACTCTCGACTGCCTGAGACCTCCTGGCACTCTCTGAGACCTCCTGGCTCTTCCTGAGACTTGCTCTCGATCTTTCTGAGAAGCCCCTGACACCATCTACTAAGATACACTCCTCGATGGCTGCACCATCAAGCCTCTCTTAGCCCCTGTGCCTCCAAGCTTGTACTCCAATAGCACTCCAGTGCTCCCTAACTCATCTCTACACCGCTCTACAGTCACCCAGCCCTAATCTACTGGACCTCCATGGATCATCCATCTCCATCACTCCCAAGATTTTGCAAATCCATGCTCTAGTCAAACTGCTCAACACATCTTTGACTACTTCCCACCTTTTAGGCATCGAAAGATGTATAGTCGCTTCTTCAGCCTTCCTTCAACCATTACCACTTAAAAAACCTCTCTTCAATAGCCCTACACTGCTCATCTTCCTAGAGAATCCTGATGCTCTCTACTGAGATACCTCCCTCGACCGGTGCATTGTCGAGACTCTCTTAGTCCTGCATCTTTAGAGAAGTGCTACTACAGCACTCCAGTGCTCCTTGCCTGTCACATAACCATCATACACCCTGACCATTCTACCAAGACTGATCAGCAAATCATGCACCAAATCCTTCCATCCTGAGAAAATTCCTTTCCGTTAATCCTCTCAACCTCCACCTTCAACTCGCTGTTCTCGGTTGACCATACTATAGTAATAACAAGGATAGATTTGAGACATACCATAAAATTCTTGTGTAGATTTCAAATTTCATCTTGTACAACTTCTTCTTTCCTTTCATGCACCATCAGGCTCTGATACCAGATGTAAGTGCACCAACTAGCATCACCTCTCCCTGATACCAATTGATGTTCTATGATATCGCTCGAACGCCAATCATCCTTGGCATCACAAGCCCTGATATCATATTGTAGAAGCCCCTGATCTTTAGCATGGATCTGAAGAAACCTATGACATTCTCTATGGGCAGCACACCACCGATCCTCCACCTAGATCTATGATGGGGCACCTCCCTCCTTGGGCTTGAGGAAGACCCCCCTTTCTCTAGGCCTTCTTCAAGAACCCTATGATGGCAACTCTAGAGAGAAGAGAAGAAGAGAGTTGAGGGGGAAAAGATTTGTGTTGATTCCAACCTTGAAAACCCTAATACAACCTATGTATTTACACATAGCCATTAGACCCAACCAAAAAACTCTCCGACTAACCCAATACATGAAAGCACTCATCGAGCCCATGTACACCCATGTCTCCCATGCTCTCATCCTTTGGATCTAGACCTGACCCATACATAAATTAGCCATCTTAAGACCTCTCAAATCAGGCTTTAAGACCCCTAGGATCAACCCAAACCCTAGCCCAAAACAGACCCTCGAGTAACTCTGCCCGTGCACTAAGCTGGCTCAGTCTTAGCACTGAGCTGGCTAAGTTCCACTGGGTCGGCTCAGTCTGAAACTGAGCCGGCCCAATCCTATGCCATGCCAGCAGTCCCAAATATATAGCTCTCTATTTTACCTACACACTGAGACTTAGCCGACTCAATTTTGGACTGAGTGGCCTAACCTACAGAAAATTCTTTTTCTACAGCCTTCAAGCTTCGATTTTGGTTTCTTGCTCCACCTTGTATCCTAAATCTTTGAAGTACCAACCAAGCTCCTTGAGGCCCTTAATACCTGAACCTCAAGCCTATGAAGAGCTACATGCCACCTCCATCCTAGGATAACTTCTATCCTAGCCCTAGGACCACACCTATCCTAGCCTCCTCGGAGCCCTCATCCTCGCTCCGCCTATGGCCTCCCAAGGCTTCAGAGCAACACAAATCCTCACAAGAATGTCATTCATGTACAAGATAAGAAATACCACTACTATACCATTTGCCCATTTATAAATGTAGGGCTCTTCTCCATTCTTAATGAAGCCATATGTTTTGATCACCTTATCAAAACACATGTTCCAACTTCGAGATGCCTATTTCAATCCATAAATTGATCTCTAAAGCTTGCACACCTTGGACTCATCTATGGATGTGAACCCCTCAAATTGTATCATATATATCTCTTGAATCAGCTCTTCGTTTAGAAAAACTATCTTCACATCTATTCGCTAGATCTCATAGTCCAAATAGGCAGAATCACAAGCATTATCTTAATGGATTTAAGTATTGCCATAGAAAAGAACGTCTCATCATAGTCAACACTATAATGTTGACAATGCCTTTTGGCAACCAGACGAGCTTTGTAGGTCTCCACCTTTTCGTCTGTGCCCCTCTTCCTTTTGAAGATCCACTTACATCCAATGGATTTTACTCCTTCAGGTGGGTCAACCAATGTCCATACATCATTGACCTTCATGGACTCCACTTCGAACTTCGTGGCCTTGATCTATTTTTTGGAATCAAGTCTCAACATTGCATCCATATAGGTGATTGGATCCTCATCATTCTCATCAAGTTTGATGGGATCACCGTTCCGGACTAAGAAACCATAATATTTGTCTGACTGATATGGTACTCTATCAGATCGCCTTAATGATGTAGGTACAATAGGCTCTAGATCTGATCTAATCAAATTCGACTCAGGTTCAACTACAGGTTTCGATCTTTTTATCTATTGAACTTCATCAAGTTTATTCTTAGAGGCAATAGTTTCTTCATTAAGAAAATCTTTTTCTAAAAAGATTATCTTAAGGCTGACAAACACCTTTTATTCTTCAGCATGCTAGAAATAATAATCCTTAGTTTCTTTGGGATGCCCTATAAACATACACTTATCATACCAGGATCCAAGCTTATCTATATGCAAATATTTGATATAGGCTGGACATCCCCAAACCTGTAGGTGAGAGAGTATTTGCCTATGCCCAGTCCATAACTCATATGGAGTCTTTGCGATAGATTTACTTGGCACATTATTCAATATATAACTAGCAGTCTCAAGAGCATAATCCTGAAATGAAACAGGCATACTAGCAAACCCTATCATGAATTGAACCATGTTTAATAAGGATCAATTTCATCTTTTCGATACACCATTATACTATGATATTTCTAGAGGAGTCTATTGTGAGAGAATCTCATTCTCTTCTAGATATGTCAAGAACTTACTTGATAAATATTCACCTCCTTGATCTGATCAAAGAGTTTTAATACTCTTCCTAGTTTGTATTTCTACTTCGGAATTTTTTGAATATTTCGAATGAATCTAACTTATGTTTCAACAAATAGATATATTCATATCTGGATAGATTATCTATGAAAGTAATAAAGTAGAAATATCGACCTTTGGTATTTGTGCTCATTGGTCCACATATATTGGTATATACAAGATCTAAGAGCTAATTGGCTCTCTCACCTTTTTCAGTAAAAAATGACTTGGTCATTTTTTTAAGAAGACATGACTCATAAGTTGGATGTGATTCATAATCACTGACATTGAGGATTTTTTCTTGGGTTATCCTATTTATCATGTTCTTATTAATGTGACCTAGCCTATAGTACCATAGTTAGATATCAAAGATATTATCTAATCTAGGGTATTTTCTAGAAGTGTACATTACACTCATAGGTTGTGATAAAATGTAAATACCATTTATTTATTGTTCTTGCATTATTGTAACATCATTCATAATGATATCACAATAATCTTTCTTTATAGATAAGTGATAACCATCTTTGGCCAAAAGGCTAATAGGGATTATATTTATAAAAAATGATGGATAATAGTGACATTCATTTAAGGTAATGATATTAGTATTGAGAATAAGTTGAACTATTCTCATAGCTAGAACTGAAATAGATCTTTCATCTCCAACATTCAGGAATCACTCAATATTTTCAAATCTTCTACTAATTTGAAGTCCTTGCAATGTATTGCAAATATGGATTGGACTTTCAGTATCTAATATTCAAATAGAAGTATCATAAATAGAGAAATTATAAGATGTTATCATATAACATTGTTGATCAGCAACTACTTGCGCATTTCTTTTTTCAGTCTATTGGGGTCATAGAAATCAAGATACCGAGGATAGTTCCCCTTCCAATGCCCCTGCTTCTTACAGTGAAAGCATTATGCCTGATCTAGGTTATTCTTGGATCTTATGTTTAAACTGGGCATAGAGGCCCTAGCACGAACCACTTCATGCTATTGAACAACATTCAACTTTCGATACTTATTATCGAAGTTGGATCCCATAAGTTTATCATTGTCTAATAGTAAATAGAGCAACTATGATTTGGATTTAATTGCATAAAGAAGAACCAAAAGCCTAATTAGTAATTAATTCATTAAATCTAAAGATTTAGACTTTAATCAAAAAGTTCTTCCACTATTTTATTTGAACTGGTAGCCTCTACCTCCAATTCAAGAAATTATCCTAATTTCTTAGTAAGTACTAGAATCCACATAGACTACACACAAACCAAACTATGGTTGGTCAACCCATGTATATTTAAGGGTAGGCTCATAAATAATTATTTTTTTAAATAATTTTTAGTAATTTAATTTTACTCTAGATATCTTTTCAGTAGGCTAGGGCCTCCACTAAAAGATTCAGTTAGGTCTAACCATTAACATGAACATAGTTGGTCCATCTAACTAATGAATGATTAAGTCCAACAATGGTTGATCAATCTAATCACCATTTAGAGAGAAGCGACTAAGAAATCATCTTATGAATGATAATTTCATTAGTAGATAAGCACCAGGCCTATGGGCCTCCAATAATTATGCAACTAATGGACATATTATCATCCACTTAATGGGAGGCTATGTTGTAGTTATCACCATAACTATTTTATTTTAAGAATCTAAAAATTTTAGAAAATTTTAATTTAAGAAAGAGAGAAGATCAGACGAACCAGCTTGTCCTCCTACTAGCTTCACCAAGTTAGCCTAAGGGAGACCAATAATAAGCTGGTCTAGGAACACCTAAATTAGTCATGCTGATTTACCTAGCTGACATGGGTCAGCTCGAATAGTCAAGTGATCCGATCAAAACATAATTTCACCAAGAGGTCAGATAAATTCGATCAGTGGGAGGGTCTGCCAAAGCTTGCCTTAAAAATCATAAAAAATGGCTAGATAAGCAGACTGTCAATTAAAGACCATCGGTCTGGTTTATCTTGGACACTAATTGATTAAATTAGTCTTGATTAGATCAACCTAATAGTTCGTGCTAGACCACATAGCCAAGAATCAAGTCAATCTTGGATCTCGTTAAAGACATGGATTTGACCAACTACAACTATTGTAATTGATCTAGAGAATTTTTGACCTAATCTAAGAAAATAATTGATTAGATTTAGTTAATTTTCTAACTAAGTCCATTTTTTAATCTAATCCTACGTCTAACCCAATTAATGGACCAAATTTTCACTAACCCATTGAATCCAATGTGCTATGATTTGTATCTTAGGATTTTCAATTCATAATCCTAGATCCTAATCAAACAACTTTTTAATTCTTAATTAAGTTTTGGGCTGAGGGTTGGGGTTCAACTTTTCAAAAATAATTTTTATATTTATAAAATATTTTTATAATATGGTTCTATTAACTAAGTTGCATGTTGTTGGGAATAAACTCCGCTCCAGCCGAAGTCCAATTCGGTGCTTAACCTGATGCTGTTGGTAGCCACGATCGAGCTTCAGTCGGATTCTCGTAAGAGCCGAACTCCTTTCGAGCTTTTCCTTCGATCGAACTGCTTAGCGGTGGGGCTTTAGCCAAACTCCTTAGCGACCGAGCTCCAGTCGGACTCCCGTAAGAGCCGAACTCTCTCCGAGCTCTCCCTTCAGTCGAACTCCTCAGCGGTTGTGCCCCGACTGAGCTCTTCAATGATCGAGCTTCAGTCGGACTACCGCAAGAGCTGAACTCCCTACAAGCTCTCCCTTCGGCTGAACTCCTTAGCGGTTGCACCTCGACCGAGCTCTTCAGCGGTCAATCTTTAGTCGGATTCCCATAAGAGCCGAACTCCCTCCAAGCTCCCCCTTCGATCGAACTCCTCAGCGATTGCACCCTGGCCGAGCTCTTCAGCGATCGAGCTCCGATCGAACTCCCATAGGAGTCAAACTCCTTCCGAGCTCCCCCTTCAGTCGAACACCTCTAGGAGTCTGAACTCCTTTAAAATTGGTATATGCCCGAGTCCACCAACCAACGCCTACTTTCTCAAGCTACGACTATCGGACGTCGACGGTATGGCCGCCACTACTAGTTTGGCGATGCCACTCTCTCCATAACTAGTCCCATGCGACCCACAACTGGACGACATGGCCACCACTACTACCGATGCCACTCTCTCCGTAACCAGCCTCATGCGACCAACGACCCACTAGTGCGGCTGCCACTATCCACCTGACGATGCCTTCCTCTCCGTATCGAACTCCATGTGGCCCCGACGGCTCGCTACCAGGTAGTATGGTCGTCACCATCAATCAGGCTCTGCCTATAAATAGGACCCTCCAGATATGCTATCTCTAAGCTCTATGCTCTCCTCTCTTCTTCTCTAAGCTCTATGGAACTCATTCCCGAGCAATCCATTCCTGTTGGCCAGAGTTGACTTGATCGTCGGAGGGTCCTGCCGGATCCACCCCCCACCAGCTCTAGATGGGACTTTATTTTGCAGGTCCCCGGCGACGACCTCGTCCACCTCTGCTTTAGTTGGCTCCAGTTGATTCCGATGATGATCAATTTTTTCACTAACAGATTGGCGCTAGAAGGAGGACTCGAACCTTCGAGGTTTCCTTATTCTTAATGGAGTGCTCGGCAACGATTTCCCCCTTCGTTCTCCGAAGATCTCTCCTCTTAGAGTTCTTTTTCGAAGAAAAATTATCCCTCAGGAGAGCTTCGACCCGGTGATCGACAGCCTCCATGGCCTGATCCCATTCAGATCCATCCGCTCCCACTCCAGCCCGGGTAGCCCAGGTTCCATTTATGGCCGCGGTGGATGCGTAGCAGTTCAACCTGCTCGTCCAGCAGGTTCGTGGCCACACGGAGGTGGTGCAGGCGGTGCACCGGTAGGTCCCGGCACCAGCTCAACCAATGTGGGACTCCCCAAAGTCGTGCGGTCTGGCCCAAGAATGGCCGACTTGGGCTACCCAACCTCCGATCCATGGAAGGGAGAGGCAAAGGAGGGAGAGCCCCTGCTCGGACCATGGCTCGACCCAGGGGGAAGCCTTGCGTCCGTTCTGTCAGAAAACTTTGGAGATCAAAGATCGTGAAGACCTCTTAGATCGAAGGCTCTTGGAAATGAGCCGACGAATTAAGGAGCTTCGTCACACTTCCTCCTCCCGTGGTAATGACATTTGTACCGACCCTCCTTTTTCGCAGAAAATTATGTAGGAGTCGGTCCCACCGAACTTCAAGCTCTCGCAGCTCGAGAGTTACGATGGGACCACCGATCCGATCGACCATCTGAAAGCCTTTCGGACAATGATGTTGCTCCACGGCATGCCAGACGCCATCTTGTACCGGACTATCCCCTCTACCCTTAATGGAGCTGCCAGGAATTGGTACTAGACGCTTATGCCAAGTACCATCTTATCGTTTGACTAGATGAGCCAATAATTCGTGGCCCACTTCATCAGTAGTCGGCGTCTGCACTGATGCTCGAATTTCTTAATGGCCATTAGGTAGAAGGAGGGGGAACCTATCTGGGCTTATGTCACCCGATTTAATACTACCGCATTGGAGGTCTGAAATCTAGACCAGTCAGTCGCCATGGCCACCCTCAATGGCGGCCTTCAGAAGAATGACTTGCTGTTCTCCCTGGAGAAGAAGTAACCCAGAAATTTTGCTGACATGCTAGCTCGGACCAAAAGTTATGATAGGGCAGAGGAGGCTTTCGAGGCTAAGGATGATGAAGCCAGCAGCAAGTGGCAAATCAGTGGGCCAGGTAGGCCCACCAAAGAAAGGAATCGGATTGAAGCTCGACCGCGTTCTCGAACTCCCCCTAGTCGTGGGCGAGCCTGAACTACCCCTCGAGCTCGGAGGTAGGGAACCTCCGATGGAAGGGCACGCCGAGGTTCCCCCCAGTGTCGAAGTTCTCCCCAACAATGATTTCACAACTATGCCCCCCTCAACACCCCAAAGACCCAAGTGCTGATGGAGATCAAGGAACGACTTTTAAGATCGGAGAGAATGCATTCCCATCCCAGCAAATGCAATCCCAATAAGTTCTACCTCTACCATCGTGACCACGGTCACGACACTGAGGAGTGCATCCAGCTCCAGGATGAGATCGAAGAGCTCGTCAGGCGAGGTAGACTTGGTCGATTCCTGTGAAGATGACCTGAAGAGCAAGAAGATCGGCTGAAGGTGTTACCACCAAGTGGGAGAAACCAGCAAGAAGATCGGCCACCTCTTGGCGTCATCAATACTATCTTAGGGGAACTTCAACAAGAAGAGGCCAGCGGATCCGAGGGATCGATAAAGAGGTGGAGGATCATGGAGCCCATGTCCTTCACCAAGGCAGACGGTCAGGGGATCCAATTTTCACATAATGATGCGGTTGTAATTTCTTTGAACATTGCTGACTACGATGTATGCCATATTTTGGTGGATAATGAAAGCTCGATCGACGTATTATTTTACAATGCCTTCTCAAAAATGTCCCTACCCGATGATCGCTTGGGGCCTATGAACTCCCTACTGGTAGGATTTGCTGGCAACACCGTACCAATCGAAGGCATAATAACTTTGGCTATGACGGTAGGGCAACACCCAAAATTTGCCAAAATGCAGGTCGACTTCCTGGTCGTAAGGACTCCATCCACCTATAATGTGATTCTCGACTGACCTGATCTAAATGCACTTCGGGTGGTGGTGTCAACCTATTATTTGAAGATGAAATTTTTGATGAGTCATGGGATTGGAGAAGTCAGAGGAGACCAGGCTCTGACGAGGCACTGCTACTCAATCACCCTACATAAGGGAGAACGGCCCGATCCTTATCTTGTTGATGGGCTGGATGTCCGCGATGACCTCACTAAGGAGCGAGGCAAGCCTATGGAGGACCTCGTCTCTATGCCCTTAAATGACGAAAACTCGGAGCATGCAGTGCAGATCGGCTCCAACTTGGCGGATGAGGTTCGAGAGCAGCTCATCGCCTTCCTCAAGAGATACGTGGACGTCTTCGCCTGGACCCCAGCGGACAAGCTGGGGATTGACGCCGAGGTCATGGAACATCGACTGGCCGTCGATCTAAGGCACCGACTGATAAGAGAAAAGATGCACCACCACATCCCAAAGAGACAGAAAGCAATCATCGAAGAAGTAGACAAGCTCCTCCAAGCCAGACTCATCCAAGAGATTAATTATCTGACCTGAGTCTCGAACATGGTCCTCGTCAAGAAGGCGAATAACAAGTGGAGGATGTGCATCGACTTCAAGAAGCTGAACAAGGCCTATCTGAAAAATAGCTACCCCCTACCCAGGATCGATCAGCTGGTGGATGCGACCTCAGGCCGTGAGCTCCTTACCTTCATGGATGTCTTTTCTGGTTATAACTAGATATGGATGGCGCCCGAGGACGAAGAGAAGACCGCCTTCATTACTGACCGTGGTCTTTATTATTATAGGGTCATGCCATTTGGACTCAAAAATGCAGGGGCAACTTACCACCGCTTGGTTAATAAGATCTTCAAGGAGCAGATCGATCGCAACATGGAGGTGTATGTGAATGATATGCTCATCAAAAGTCGAGCTTCGACAGACCACCTCGTCGACCTTAAAGAGACCTTCGGTGCACTCAGGAAGCATAAGATGAAGCTGAACCCAACCAAGTGCACCTTTAGTGTGACCTCCAAAAAATTTTTGAGGTTCATGGTGTTGAGACGCGGAATCGAAGCAAACCCCAAGAAGATCCGAGCCATTCGGGAGATGACTGCTCCAAAGACGATCAAGGAAGTTCAGTGCCTGATCGAAAAGGTGGCATCCCTAAATCGCTTCATCTCAAGGTCGGCGGAATGATGCACGCCCTTCTTCCAAGTTCTCAAGCAACCAAAGAACTTCTGCCGGATGGCGGAGTGCCAATGGGCATTCGAGGAGATTAGAAACTACCTCGGCTCACCCCCATTGTTGGCCAAGCCCGAACTTGGAGAAGAATTATTACTGTATCTAGCTGTCTCCCCGGTGGCCCTAGCGGCAGTCCTGATCAAGGAAGAAGCAAGGACGTAGCGATCGATTTACTACGTGAGCCGGGTCCTGAGGGATACAGAGACCAGGTACTCTAGGTTAGAAAAACTAACTTACTCTCTTCTAATTGCTGTCAGGAGGCTCCGACCATACTTTCAGGAGCACACCGTAACGGTTCTCACGAACCAACCAATAAAAGCAGTCCTTCATCAGACGGACGCCTCTGGAAGAATCGTGAAATGAGCAATCAAGCTCATAGAGTTTAACATCAACTCCAACCCAGGCCATTGATCAAGGCCTAGATATTGGCAGATTTTATGGTAGAATGCACCATTTCGGTCAAAGCTAAGCTTGAACAGAGCGAGGCTGACACCAAAGTGAGACCGAGCCTGGACAAAGTTGAGCTAACGCAGCCGAACCTCCTCGAAGGCTCTTGGGCTCTGCACGTGGATGGTTCATCTAACTCTGCTGGAGCTGATGCAGGACTGATCTTGGTCAGCCCTGAGTCGTCGCCGAGTATGCACTACGCTTCGAATTTCTCATGATAAAAAATGGGGTCGAATATGAAGCGTTGATCGCCAGATTAAAGATAGCAAGAAAATTAAAAGTAGATCGGCTTCAAGTCTACAATGATTCCCAGCTGGTGGTCGGTCAAGTTGATGGCAGCTACAAAGCACGGGTGGAAGGCATGGCGAGATACCTCGGGAAAGTGAGGGATTTGACCCCAGCCTTCAATAGTTTCGATATTCAGTATATTCTAAGGGTGGAAAATGCAAGAGCCGATCTTCTCTCCAGGTTGGCCACTTCAGTCCCGACCGAACTACCCAAAGAAGTATTTTTGGAAACTTTGAAGTGCCCAACCACGGAGGAATCTCAGGTCGTCCTGCAGATGGAATTCAAGCCCAGCTGGATCGATCCGTTGGTCGCTTACCTTAAAGAGGGGATTCTTCCTCACGACCGAAAAGAAGCTTGGAAGCTCAGGAATCAGGCCTCCCACTACATTTTAAATGAAGGCTAGTTGTATAAGAGGCCGTACTCCCTTCCATTGCTGAGATGTCTTCGACCTTCAGAGGCCAACCT
The DNA here is from genome assembly GCA_006176705.1 of Cocos nucifera. NCBI lineage: Eukaryota > Viridiplantae > Streptophyta > Magnoliopsida > Arecales > Arecaceae > Cocos > Cocos nucifera. The sequence goes on along the minus strand of QRFJ01006838.1, from coordinate 47,274 downwards.
CTTATTATGGGATGTGCACGAAGGATTTTGCGGAAGCCATGTAGGAGCCAGGTCCCTGTCGCAAAAACTACTTTGGTAGGAGTACTACTGATCGACCTTGTTTCATGATTCCATGGAATATGTGAAGAAGTACGATCGCTGTTAGAAGAACGCTAGCATCCAAAGGCAGCCGGCATCCAAGCTCACTCCGCTTAGCGCACCTTGGCCATTTGCACAGTGGGGAATGGATATACTCAACCACTTTCCAACAGCATCCGGGCAATGGAAGTTCCTCCTGGTCGCAATCGATTATTTCACCAAGTGGGTCAAAGCCGAACCACTAGCAAAGATTACCGAGGCCAAGGTGCGGGACTTCGTCTGAAAGTCACTAGTCTGCTAGTTTCGCCTGCCGCTGATGCATGCTAATTTATAGCTATGGCAAGTGCACCAGTCGATCAAGTAATAAAGTGAATGAGTAGAGTATCATCCCTAGAGGATTGGAAAATAAGTACTGAAAAGCTTTTTCCTATGCTTTATTTAGAAGATCGATTTATGAGAATAAAAAATTAAAGAAAATAAAAAAAATAATTAAAAGTTTTTAATTAAATAGAGAAAGTGTAAATTATTAGGGTTTTAAATTCAAGAGCAATGGATTACTAAGGCAATCGGTTCACCAACTCAGTCAATATAATATTCAGGTTTTTAGATTAATTTTATTTCATGTGATGGTGGAGTCTCCTTAATTTATTCACTACCCTTTGGTCCAGGCATAGCAAAACTATTAATATTTATTAATTACCCTTTGGTCCAGGTATAATTTAAATAAATATTAATGCATTAGGTTTTGTGAAACCCTCTAATTAAAATACGCTGCGTCCAAAGCGCACTAAAATTCCCGCATGCATATGAATTCTAATTTGATTCATAATACAAGGTATATAATCAAGAAGCATTAACATAGATGTACTTGGTCCGTAACATCTATGTTCATCAGATCAATTAGAAGATGGCCAGTAATCTAAAAGCATTAAGATCAGATTTATATACTCCTCATGAATAAAATTTAAAAATAAATCATACTGAATATTGCATCAAAAGAGTGGCTACACCTTAGCCTTAGTAAAATAAAATTTAGTTCATGATAACAAATTCAAAAATAGTAAATAAAATAAAAAGCATAGAGAAATTAGACTGTTTGATTGCTGAAATTGATTGTCTGCTGCTCTTGATGTGGAGAATTTGATGAAGAAGAGGCTCCTTGATCGATGTCTTGATCGTCGAAGAAAAATCAAAAACCTTTTTTCACAAATCACTCTTACCTCTCTTCTCTCTCTTTCTCTCTCTCTATTTCCCTCTCTCTCTTTCTCCCCGTCTCTCTCTTTGTCTCTCTCTAATTTTTTTCTCATGACAACCCTGGGTTTTTTATAGATGAAGAGTTTTATTCCCCCAAAATCGATCAAAAATTAGGTTTAGGACTCCTAAATCAACTCAAATTAAGATCTGGATAATTCTGGCCATCCGATGTTGATCAAACAGTCCAAAAACTACTCAAAAAGCTCTTAAAATAACCCAGATCAAGTCGGATTTAATATCAGCCGTTGGATCATCCATTGGATCGAATCTGGACCGTCCGATCCATTGAAAGAAGCCTTCAGATCTTTAGTTTTACGTCGGGATGAATCTCAGCCATTGGATCTCAATCGAGAGCTATGGATGCCATCCATCAGCGCCTTCTTCTCGTCCGTCCGATCAAGCTTCAGTGAAAACCGCCCGTTGGATCAGCCAGAATTCCCAAATTGCCCTCCGTGGACCATGCGCGAGCCCGGTGTTGCATGGACCGCCGCGTTCTTCAACCAATCAGCGCGCTCTTTATGCTGTGAAATTCCCAAATTACCCTTCAGATGGTCCATCGTGCGCCGCGAAAAATGCTGACGTCATCCTGACGTCAGCGTTGCGTCGGCAATTTTTTTTTTTTTTTTTATTTTTTTGAAATTCGATTCTGGGCTCGTTTGAAGTCCGTTTTGCCTGAAATTTTTTTCATCAGAACCAGAAAAATAAGATCTTCACATTGGTGGCCTTCTTTCCTACATAAGATTAATAAAAGTATCAATTTCTAATAAAATAGATTAATTTATTTTATAATTTAATACTTTTATTAGTATATTTTTACCACTTATCACACCCTCCAACTTAGTCATTGCTAGTCCCTTAGCAATGTTTTATTTAATACCATATTTCAATAAGATTATCCATCATAAAGATAAAATCTAGGATTAAAGGTCAAAAAGTTTAGAAAATACTGCTAACTAAGCATTGAGCTTCAGAAGCAAATTTTTCAGTCAATACAATTAAAAACTTTCTTAGAGTACATCAAAGATCTATAGCACTTATGTTCGTGATGACTAACTTTAGCATTTTAGTATTAAATTAAAAGAACAAAAGTATCCTCTCTTATCACCTATTTTGGTCAATTTTCTATACATTCTCAATTTTATACTCATGAATTAAGGTAGCTTTCACACTGCCTTTTCTTTTTTTTTTTTTTTTTTTTACTGTGCTGAGCATCCTGGCCTTTCCTTCACCATTTTACGTAAATTTTCACACTTGACCTAGGTGCAGAGACCCAGTTACTAGGCTTTGGGCAATCCACATATACTCTGTCTTTTGCACTTTATTTATAGGCAGGTAGCTCTTTCCTTAAATTCAAGTTTCTTTGATTAGAATGTATATTAATTACTAATTTTTAGTGATAATTGAATCCTCAGTTGGCCTTATAATCAATACCTACTTTGCCTTGTTAGTGTGCATGTGCAATAAAAAGTGCTAATAATCTTTTAATGACCTAAGTAGGCTGCTAAAAGTTGACCAACTAATCTACTTCTTTAACTCATTACATTCATTAGCAAATAATTCTATCTTTTATCACTTATCCAGTTTATCTTGCTCAAGATTTTCTTCTTGACACATGATTTTTTTTTTTTTTTTTATTAATTATTGTTCTACATTGTCTTAAAGGAGAAAGAAAAATAAAGGATGTAATAAAGGATAGGAAGGAATACACCTGATTTATTCAGTCTGGTTCTTTGGAGCTTTGAAATTTTGCTTGAGTTCTCATTGATTTTTCTGCAAAATTGAAAATACACACCAGAGCAGTAAAAGAGCAACAACAAATTACTGAAAAATAAAAGAAAAAAAAATGATCAAAACTAAAAAAAAAAGAAACAACCTATCTAGTAATTCTGATTTATAGTCTTCAGGTTGACTTTCTTTAAGTTCTAAGGTGGATCAATCCAGTGCCACTTCAATTGGAATACTTTCGTGTTTGATCGAATCTTCTTTCAATTTAACATTGCTCGCTTTTATAGTGTCAAACCTATTTTCTACAGAATTCTCATATAATGGATTGTCAATAATGTCAATTAAAAAAACAAGTTTGATTATCATCAGGATGTTTAGTATCTTTAAAAATATTAAAAGTAACTTGTTCGTCTTGGACTCTAAGAATTATTTTTTCTTGTTGAACATCTATTAAAGCTCCTCCAGTAGCTAAAAAGGGTCTCCCTAAAATAAGGGGTACATCATAATCTTCTTCCATATCAAGAATAATAAAATCAACAGGAAAAATAAACTTGTTTACCTTTACCAAGACATCCTCCACTATACCTCTTGGATATTTAATCGATCTGTCGGCTAATTGAAGAGTAATAGTGGTAGGCTTTGGTTCTCCTAGACCCAGTTTCCTGAAAATAGAAAAAGGCATGAGATTAATGCTTGCTCCTAAATCACATAAAACTTTATCAAAACTACAATCACCAATAATGCAGGGGATAGTAAAACTCCCTGGATCTTTTAACTTCTGTAGTAATTTATTTTGAAGTATTGCTGAGCATTCTTCATTTAAATTTATTCTCTCATGCTCCTTCATCTTTTTCTTATTTGTTAAGATTTTTTTGAGAAACTTGGCATATCTGGGCATTTGAGTAATAGCATCTACAAAAGAAATATTAATATGTAAATTTTTTAAAATTTTAAAAAAAATAGAAAATTCCTTATCTGGATGCTGTATTTGTCTCTCTGGGAATGGTAGTGGCAGCACGTAGGGCTTCACATTTGGATCAGCAAATCGTATACCTGGAGACCATCCATCTGCTAGTTGTTTTGGTAACTGACGAATTTTAGTTGATGGTTCCTTATTTGTAGTTGGCTCTTCAGTCTCATTCTTTTGATGTGGCTCCTCCAGCTTTGTACCACTTCTTAAGGTGATAGCATTGACTTGCTCCCTTGGATTTGTCTCCGTATTGCTTGGCAAGGATCCTTGAGGTCTCTCGGAGATTATCTTAGCCATTTGACCTATTTGCATCTCCAAGTTTCGAATTGCTACTGTTTGGTCCTGCCTAAGTTTGGCTTCTAAATTTTTTATAGTTGCTTCTTGATTTTGCATGAATTTGACCATCAACTCTTCCATGTTAGACTTCTTTTCAGGTACTTGGAATCCCGGTGGTGGTTGTTGTGCTGCATTTTGATTGCTCCATGAGAAATTTGGATGCTGTCTCCACCCTTGATTGTATGTGTTGGAGTAGGGATTGTTTTGTTGCGGCCTAAAAAAATTTTCAATATAATTAGCTGTATCAGTTGTTTTAGCAAAAGAATTACCTGTCTGGCAATTGCTCGTACCGTGTCCTCCTCCACATAGGTTACAAGTAATGCTCTGAATATGCATAGCTGTTCCCTTCAAGTTGTTAACTTCGGCTTTAAGGGCTGCAATTTCAGCTAGTAAGGTTGGCACGCAATCTACTCCCTGCACAGCTGCTAGTCTTTTCGGCATCATACATTCTGTTTGCCATTAATAGCTATTTGATGCCATCTCATCGATTAGATCGAATGCTTCTTCCTCCATTTTTCGGTTAATGGTTCCTCCTGCTGCTGCATCAATCATAGAATGATTAGTAGGAGATAAACCATTATAGAAAGTTTGTACCTGAAGCCATACGGGTACTTGATGATGTGGACATCTCCTCAGCAGTTCCTTGAAATGCTCCCAAGCCTCATATAGTGTCTCCATGTCCATCTGCATAAAAGAAGTGATATCGTTGCGCATCTTAGCAGTCTTGGAAGGTGGAAAGTACTTGGCTAAGAATTTTTGGGCTAGGACATCCTAAGTTGTAATAGAACCTGCAGGAAGAGAATGAAGCCAATTTTTAGCTTTATCCCGTAAAGAGAAAGGAAATAACCTTAATCTAATAGCATCATCCGACACCTCATTAATTTTAAAAGTATCACAAAGTTTAAGAAAATTAAAAATATGGGCATTCAGATCATCATGCATGTGTTAACTAAATTGGACAGTTGATTGAATCATCTGGATCATCGCTGGCTTTATTTTGAAGTTGTTTGCTCGTACAGGCGGTCTCCTGATGCTCGAAGCTGCATCGGCTATAGATGGTGTGATGTAATCATTTAATGAACGATGTACTGGTCGAATAGATTCATACTGTCCTTCAATCGCCATATCCAATCCTAGATTGATGTCGTCAGGATCTTCAGCTGCCATGTTTCTCTCTTGTTGTAGTCTTCTAATAGTTCTTTCAATTTCTGGATCTAGAGGTAGTAAGTTACTATGTCTAGTACGTGTCATGCAATGAACAAATATTTTTTTTTAAATAATAAAAATAAAAAATAAATTTCTAAAGTAAAGCTAGGATCAAAATTTTAATATTATTTTAGACACAATCCCCGACAACGGCACCAAAAACTTGATGCGTGCTAATTTATAGCTATGGCAAGTGCACCAGTCGATCAAGTAATAAAGTGAATGAGTAGAGTATCATCCCTAGAGGATTGAAAAATAAGTACTGAAAAGCTCTTTCCTATGCTTTATTTAGAAGATCGATTTATGAGAATAAGAAATTAAAGAAAATAAAAAAAATAATTAAAAGTTTTTAATTAAATAGAGAGAGTGTAAATTATTAGGGTTTTAAATTCAAGAGCAATGGATTACTAAGGCAATCGGTTCACCAACTCAGTCAATACAATATTCAGATTTTTAGATTAATTTTATTTCATGTGACGGTGGAGTCTCCTAATTTATTCACTACCCTTTGGTCCAGGCATAGCAAAACTATTAATATTTATTAATTACCCTTTGGTCCAGGTGTAATTTAAATAAATATTAATGCATTAGGTTTTGTGAAACCCTCTAATTAAAATACGCTGCGTCCAAAGCGCACTAAAATTCCCGCATGCATATGAATTCTAATTTGATTCATAATACAAGGTATATAATCAAGAAGCATTAACATAGATGTACTTGGTCCGTAACATCTATGTTCATCAGATCAATTAGAAGATGGCCAGTAATCTAAAAGCATTAAGATCAGATTTATATACTCCTCATGAATAAAATTTAAAAATAAATCATACTGAATATTGCATCAAAAGAGTGGCTACACCTTAGCCTTAGTAAAATAAAATTTAGTTCATGAATAACAAATTCAAAAATAGCAAATAAAATAAAAAGCATAGAGAAATTAGACTGTTTGATTGCTGAAATTGATTGTCTGCTGCTCTTGATGTGGTGAATTTGATGAAGAAGAGGCTCCTTGATATCTTAATCGTCGAAGAAAAATCAAAAACTTTTTTTCACAAATCACTCTTACCTCTCTTCTCTCTCTTTCTCTCTCTCTATTTCCCTCTCTTTCTCCCTGTCTCTCTCTTTGTCTCTCTCTAATTTTTTTCTCACGACAACACTGGTTTTTTTATAGATGAAGAGTTTTATTCCCCCAAAATCCATCAAAAATTAGGTTTAAGACTCCTAAATCAACTCAAATTAAGATCTAGATAATTCTGGCTGTCCGATGTTGATCAAACGGTCCAAAAACCACTCAAAAAGCCCTTAAAATAACCCAGATCAAATCGGATTTAATATCAGCCGTTGGATCATCCATTGGATCGAATCTGGGCCGTCCGATCGCATTGAAAGAAGCCTCCAGATCATTAGTTTTACGTCGGGATGAATCTCAGTCGTTGGATCTTGATCGGGAGCTATGGATGCCGTCCATTAGTGCCTTCTTCTGGTCCGTTCGATCAAGCTTCAGTGAAAACTGCCCGTTGCATCAGCCAGAATTCCCAAATTGCCATCCATGAACTATGTGCGAGCTCGGTGTTGCATGAACCGCCGCATTCTTCAACCAATCAGCGCGCTCCTTATGCTGTGAAATTTTCGAATTACCCTTCAAATGGTCCACCGTGCGCTGTGAAAAATGCTGACGTCAGCGTTGCATCAGTAATTTTTTTTTTTTTTTCGAAATTCGATTCTGGGCTCGTTTGAAGTCCATTTTGCCTGAAATTTTTTTCATCAGAATCAGAAAAATAAGATCTTCACATTGGTGGCCTTCTTTCCTACATAAAATTAATAAAAGTATAAATTTCTAATAAAATAAATTAATTTATTTTATAATTTAATACTTTTATTAGTATATTTTTATCACTTATCAACCGTAAACCCTTATAACCGATAATGGGCGACAGTTCGTAGGGGCAAGGTTCACCAAATTCTGTGAAGGACTGAACATCTCCCATTGCTTCACATCGGTGGCTCACCCGCAGGCCAATGGGGAGGCTGAGGTGACCAACCAAATCCTGCTGCAAGGCATCAGGACAAGGCTCGACAGGACAAAGGGGGCTTGGGTGGACGAACTCTACCACATCCTTTGGACATACCAAACTACTCAAAGGGTGCTAACCGAGGAAACACCCTTCGCCTTGGCCTTCGGTATGGAGGCAGTTATCCCAATCAAACTTTAGCTCCTGTCCACATGAGTCGTAGGCTTTGATGAGTAGCTTAACCCCCAGGACCTCAAAGTTAACCTCGACCTACTTGAAGAAAAAAGGGAGGAGGCCCATATCCGAATGGTAGCCTACAGATGGAAGGTGGCCTAGTACTACAACTCCAGAGTTAGGGGTAAGACGTTCAGAGTGGGGGACCTAGTGCTCCGATGAGCCATCGTCTCTCAGTCTCAGAGTCAAGGAAAGCTCGTCCTAAATTGGAAAGGTCCGTATGAAGTGGTGCAGGTCATTTGGCCTGAAACCTATCGCTTGAAGGAGCTCGGAGGAATAGTGCTTCCCCGACCATAGAACTCAGAAAACCTGAGGATGTATTACCAGTAAAGTTCCTTTAATAAAACTTCTTCGCTCAGTATTATTGTTTTCTGGTGCAAGGATTACATGATGATAGGAAAGAAGCGAGCAAAAGTGGCCCATTAGGAACAGGAGGAGAACCTCATCCTAATGCGAGCAAAGTCGAAGGCCTCGTTCATCTTAGACGAGATGGGGGGAGAGAGGATGGGGGAGAGCGTGACGACGATCCGCATGTGCCCCAATAATCCATTAGGAATGGAAGGAGAACCTCGTCCTAACGTGAGCAAAGTCGAAGGCCTCGTTCATCTTAGAGGAGATGGGGGAAAGGCACGGACGACAGTCCGCATGTGCCCTTACAGCCCATTGGAACAGGAGGAGAACCTCATCCTAACGTGAGCAAGTCAAAGGCCTCGTTCACCTTACATTAGATGGGGGAGAAGCGCGGACGACGGTCTGCATGTGCCCCCATAGCCCGTTCGGAACAGGAGGAGCACCTCATCCTAATGTGAGCAAAGTCGAAGACCTCATTCACCTTAGACAAGATGGGGGGAGAAGCATAGATGACGGTACGCATGTGCGCCCATAGCTCATTGAAAATAGGAGGAGAAGCTCATCCTAATGCGAGCAAAGTCGAAGGCCTCATTCACCTTAGAAGAGATGAGGGGAGAGGTGCGGACGACTGTCCACATGTGCCCCCATAGCCTGTTAGGGAATAGAAGGAGAACCTCGTCCTAACATGAGCAAAGTCGAAAGCCTCGTTCATCTTAGAATGAGATGGGGGAAGAAGCGTGGATGATGGTCCTGCATGTACCCCCACAGCCCTGTTAGGCAATAGGAGGAGAATCTCTTATCCTAATGCGAGTAAAGTCGAAGGCCTCATTCACCTTAGATGAGATGGGAGAGAAGCATGGACGACAGTCTGCATGTGCCCCATATGCCCATTAGGAATAGGAGGAGAACCTCATCCTAACACGAGCAAAGTCGAAGGCCTCGTTCACCTTAGACGAGATGGGGGGAGAGGCACGGACGATGGTCTGCATGTGCCCCCACAACCCGTTAGGAACCTCGTCCTAATGTGAGCAAAGTCCAAGCCCGAGCTTCCGAAGTCTACAGGAGATAGGATCTCCATCAACCTCGATAGAAGATAAGATCTCCTCCGAGTACCCGCATCAACCTCGATCGTAGAAAATAAGATCTCCTCTGAGGGTCCATAGCAACCTCGGCCAGAGCGACTGAGACGATCTCGATCGTAGGAGATAAGATCTTCCTCCGAGGGTCCGTGGCAACCTCGGCTCGAGTGACCGAGACTGCCTCGGCCAGAAATAAGATTGGAAGACAACCTCGGTCGGAGATGAGATCTCTTCCGAGCGACCGAGACAACCTCAGCTAAAGATAAGATTGGAGACAACCTCGGCCAGAGATAAGATCTCTTCCGAGCGACCGAAATAATCTCAACCAGAGATAAGATTGGAGACAATCTCAGCTAGAGATGAGATCTCTCCCGAGCGACCACGTCAACCCCAGCTGTAGATCAGATATCTCTCGAGCATCCGTATCAATCTCGACTGGAGATGAGACCTCCCTCGGGCTTCAATTTTAATACCAACTTCGTCTGAATGATGAGATCTTCCTCCGAGCTTTGACCTGAACCAGCACGAAGCCTAGAAGAGAACTTCAGCAGTCGCCTCTTCTGCACTCCCTTTCCTTCGAGTTTCAAACTCGAAAGTGGGGGGACTATTGTTGGGGATAAACCCTGCTCCTGCCGAAAGTCCAGTTCGGTGATCAATCTGATGCGGTCGGTAGCCATGGTCGAGCTTCAATCGAACTCCTGCAATGGCCAAACTCTTGGCCGAAGCTTCTACCTTCGGACCGAACTGCTTAGCGGATCGAGCTCCTAGTTGGACTCCTCAACGGTCGAGCTTCTTCGGACCCTCAGTGGTTGAGCTCCAGTTGGACTCCCGCAAGAGCCAAACTCTCTCTGCGCCCTTCCAGCTAGAGCCTGCGGGAGCCGAACTCCCTCCAAGCTTTTCCTTCGGTCAGACTTCTTTAAGAGCCAAACTTCTTCCGAGCTCTCCCTTCGATCGAACTCCTCAGCGGTTGCAACCCAATTGAGCTCTTCAGCGGCCGAGCTTCAGTCGGACTCCCGTAAGAGCCGAACTCCCTCCAAGCTCCCCCTTCGATCAAACTCCTCAGCGATTGTGCCCCAATCGAGCTCTTCAACAATTGAGCTTTAGTCGGACTCCTGCAAGAGCCAAACTCCCTCCAAGCTCTTCCTTCGATCAAACTCCTTAGCGGTTGCACCCCAACTGAGCTCTTCAGCGATCGAGCTCCGATCGGACTCCCATAAGAGTCGAACTCCTTCCGAGCTTCCCCTTTGGCCAAACTTCTCTAGGAGTCCAAACTCCTTTGAAATTGGTATATGCTCGAGTCCACCAACCAATGCCTGCTTTCTCGAGCTACGGTTGTCGGACCTCGGTGGTATGGCCGCCACTACCAGTCTGGCGATGCCACTCTCTCCATAACCAGCCCCATGTGGCTCGCAATCGGATGACATGGCCACCACTATTGGTGACGCCACTCTCTCCGTAATCAGCCTCATGCGACCTACGACCCGCCAGTGCAGCTGCCACTGTCCACCTGATGATGCCTTCCTCTCCATACCAAACTCCATGCAGCCCCGACGGCTCGCTACCAGGTGGTATGGTCATCACCATCAATCAGGCTCCGCTTATAAACAAGACCCTCCAGATATGCTATCTCTAAGCTCTAAGCTCTCCTCTCTTTTTCTCTAAGCTCTGCGAAACTCATTCTCGAGTACTTCATTCCTATAGGCCAGAGCTAACTTGATCATCGGAGGATCCTATCGGAGCCACCCCCCACTGACTCCGAATGGGACTTTGTTTTGTAGGTCTCCGATGGTGACCTCGTCTACCTTTACTCTAGTTGGCTCCAATTGATTCTGACGATGATCAGTTTCTGCACCAACACATGTTCTATTCGTAATTAATATGCAAATAAGTTAAGCATGAAATTACTTTAAATCTAATCTAAATAGGTTCATGTAATTGAAACAGTTTCAACTTCAATCAATCATACATTACCTTAGATAAAATATAATATATTTATTATGATTAAAATTATATTAAAATATTTTTAATCAGATAATAAAATTTTTTATGTCTAATCTAAAAGTTTATGATCAATATTTTAGATCAGCACGTATTAGGACAACCTCTCTACTGTATGGGATAAACCTTACAGTAGGACAACCTTATAATTAGTCCACACGATCTAAAACTTTTATTTTCGAATCTAAAACATTTTTAAATCTAATAAATTATAAATAAAATTTAGATCAATATCTAATAAATTTATGATTAAGAGTCAAGATCTATCATGAAACTAGGATAACCTTCTCTCACTGTAAGGGATAAACCTTACAAGCAGGACAACCTTATAATCAGTTTGTATATGATCATAAATTTTTTAATTTTAAGATTTAATAATTATATTATAAATTAGATATAATCTAAAAAATAATTCTAAATATGTACAAAGTAATTCATGTAATAATCAACCTAGACTCTGATACTAATTGTAGGAACCAGATTCTAGGGATTTCAGGATTAGATCTTGAAAACTTTTTCAAGATCAAAGCAGTGAAAGATTAAAATCAATCAAAATTTATTCATAAAAATTAGAGAACCTCTAGATCTAAGATCTTATTATATAATTCATTAGTATATGTATTTAAATTCAAAAATTAAAAATTAATTAGAAAGAAGAAATATGTTGATCATATCAACCTATGCATCTACGCTACATCTAATGTCGGCTATGTAATAATAGATTAGATCGAATCGTTACCTAAGTGCAAGTTAGATATTCTAACTTGCTGATCCTAGGCTTAAAGGATGAATCTCCATGAGCCACACACATGCATCCAATCTTTAAGATATGTCATCCACTCGAGCCCATGAACCTCGATCAGAAGTTTGATACAGGAAATCAGCACAGTATGCAAGTACTATGTTGATCCTTCTTCGATGGTCGATCCGATGCTTTCTTCTTCAAGACTTGGACACTCCAAGAAATTAAAAGAAAGGGAAGAGACTTTCAATTTGAAACAACACTTAAAAATCTCTATGTAAAAGGAGGAGAAAGAAAGAGCAAAAGATCCTAGAAGAAGACCATCTTCTTCTTCTCTTTTCTCTCACCTAAACACCTAGATTAGTATCTATGAAATCTCCACGTCCTAAGGGTGTCTCTCTTTGATTTTCTCACACCTAAGAGCCCTCTTAATGGTCTAGAAATCAAGAAAAAATAGTCCAAAATTTATTTTAAATAATGAGATATGGAAGAATCCTTGTCTAGGTCAAATACCTAGATAAAGAATGTCCAAATTGGGCAAGACAAGGGGCGCCCAAATTTTGGGTGCCCCCTCCTTTTTCTTTGGCATGGACCACCTATTTATGTTGCACAAAATGTCTCTTTTTTCCACCAAAAATTCTAGGATAAAATAGGAAGTGGACGGCATCTTATGGGAGGAGTTTTGGTTTGTTAGGATTCTATCACATAGAATTCAAAACCATAACAACTTTCCTTCTATTGACTTGGTCGACAACTTAATTTCATGTAAGAAAGAAGAAAAGCAATTGGGCATGCATGAAGACCTGAGAGAAAGAATTTTTCATTAAAAAATCCTAAAAAATAAGCATGGGGGCATGGGGTGGGCATGAGATATCAAGTGGTGCAAGGAAAGAAGTCCTAGTCTCACTAGGACTTCTAATTTGACTTGGTCATACATGATTTTTGAATTAAATTAAATTAGAATTAATTAAATATAATTAGAGTAGATCATAATATAATTAAAAATTAAATTAAATTAAATTAAATTAAATTTTTATTTATTTTTTTAATTAAATTAGAAAATTGGGTTGACCCAAGTCCTAGTTGATCCAGGACTAATTCTTCCTTGCACCTGGCTTATCCAATAAACCAATAGGACATGATCCAATCAAGCCCAAACTAAATTTAATTAAATTATACTTAATTAGACTTAATCTCAATCCTTCAACTTAATCAAATTAAGTCAATTAGCAATCGAATTGCTAATCGATCTTCCTGTAATAATTGCAGTAGGTTAAACATCAATCGTATTGATCATTTAACCTTAAAATGATTCTCAATTGTTGATCAACTATCTAATCAGATCATGAACTCTAATGTGTATGATCTCATATATCTGAATCTAAGTTGGTAGTATAGAAATAAATTCTTGTACCAATCGAAGTGATCATCTAGCAATGGTATCCGATGGTCGGATAGGTCAAATATGTAGAATAACATCCTTAGAATCCATGTGGATATAAGTTCTCATATAATTTCATTTCCCCTTAACCAAAATGCTCATAGGAACACCTCAAAGCTCAACTACCAACTCTGATCAGGCTATCCACATTGTATTTCAAAATATCAAATCCATCTCATGGATTATCCTGGCCATGATTTTGCTCGATTGAAATATAGTAATACATCTTTCTCCAACTCTTGGAGTAGTCAATCCCATCTTGATCACACACCAACTTTGCAAATAATTGACTTTGCCCAAAAGCCTTTTGTTACTGAATTAAAAATTCAGTTAGTCTGGTAGGAAAGCATAGTGAGTTGCTTGCAAGCCAATAAGATAATCTCAGGTCTAAGGGACACTTATACTTATATCCCATCAGAGACATTCTCGATAGCAGAATGCTCTGGAATTGGTCATGTTCATTGATGATGTACCCTTACACCTCACCTATACGCCATACTAGTATCTCCATACTTCTTGATTAAGAGGATGACCAACCTATATGGCATACAGCGACCTATGCTCGATAGATGCTATTGTCCTAATTAACAACCTATTATTTGATCCTAAACAGTTTTAAGGATTAATTGATAAATTTTCTTTTTATCGGATCTAAATAGTCCTAAGAACTTCATCACAATAATGAAGTTTGTTAGAAGATGAAAACTTATGATGAAAAATACCAAAAATATATTTTATTAATTAATAAATTAATTATAATTATAATATAGCTCAACCATTAATAGGCTGATGATTAACTTTCGGACACATTTTTCAACACCTGCTTCCTTCATGTTCTTCAAGTTGGCCAAGTATAAAGGGCAGTTTCACTTTCAATGGTTATCGATGTTGCAATGAAAATACTTTCTTTTGTTAGCGGCCTTCTTCTTTGGTTCTTCGTTCTTCTTCTTCCCATCTTCTACTTTCTACTTCTTCACAGACTTCTTCTTTCCAAAAAAATTTTTTTGGAGGAAGTCTGGTCCACAGCAAGAACTGGGCACTTTGAATCTTTCATAGAAAGCTCAGCAGTAACTAGCATGTTCATAAGTTTAGCTAAGGTACATTACAGTTTATACATATGAAAGTTCATAATGAACTATCCATATGCATCAGTCAAGGACTACAGGATCATATCAATCCGTAGATCCCTATCTAACATGACACTGAGCTTCTCAAGCTCTTCTAGATTCTTGATCATTGTCAAATAATGATCTTGGACCGACTGCCCATCTTGCATTTGTGCCTTAAAAAGTCCATGGAAGAGTTGATACCGGGCTATGCGACTCTGCTCACCAAACAACTCTTGAAGGTGTGCCAACATTTGGCATGCAGTCTTGATGTCTTCATGTTGGTGTTGTAGCTTATCAAACATCAAGCCCAACATATAGCACTTGACCTTATTATCATCATTCGACCACTTCTCATGAGATGCTCTCTATTCTATGGTCGGATGAGCTGGTAATATGGGAGGATCCTGGTCTAATACATAAGTCAGCTTCTCAGAACCTAAAATAATTTTGAATCTTTTTGATCAATCTTTATAATTGGGTCTGGTCAGTCTATGGATATCTAGAATTCGAGCTAAGGGTTGGATGCAGATATTTTTTTGTAGAGAGTCAAAGTTTCTAGTTAGACTTTGTAATTAGACTTAACCAATTTGTTAAGAAATTTTATTTCTAAACAAATTAGGCTCCCACTATTTTCTTGGATCCCTACACTTCCTTGATAGAGATGTAAAAATCTTCATGATTATAGATTTCTAGTGGTGGTGCAATCCCACCAACTGGTTCACCACCTCATCTAATAGCTATTGATGATGGGTCAATCGATGAGTGGACAACTCTTGCCTACTTGCCTAATGATTCTCTAATCATCGTGCATCCAAACCTGATCTCTAATTCATGAAGCTCACCATGCTCAAGATATTGCTCCATTTCTTAGTATAGTCAGACCCACCATTTGCACAAATTGAATTCCTGATTAGGTTCCTTACCATATCTAAAATATTAAGCCTAACCCATCCTCCAACCCATAGCATCCAATACCTAATAGGCATGGTTATGCCTTTCTGGTGCAACTAAACCACTATAACTAGCCGAGAAAAATCAACCCTAGGAAGGACTCGCACATCTATAATGGTAGAAGACCTATGACTTAATATTTTCGTGAGAAGATTTGATTTAGATCTCTTAGAAATGACTTGACTTAAATATAACAATTATGACTAACCTAGTGACATGGGTTAGCTCCGATTGTTAGACACCTCAAACCAGAACTGGATTGACCCAAATGGCTAGGTAAGTGAGAATAGCGGAAGGGATATGCCATTAACTCGATGAGAATGCATTTAGGTTGAGTAGCTCTTAATTAAAAACTAATCGGTCTTATTTGCTAAACTTAACTTAGACATCAACTTGTCGAACTAGAATTGATTGGGTTAGCCTGCAATCCAGGCTCGAACCATGGAGCCAAATTAGATCTTAACTTGATCGACCACATGTGGCTGTGAGTTGACCTTGATCTAGACTTAATCCTATTAGGTTGGTCAAATCTAAGCAATCTTGATCCCACCTGACCAACTTTTGATTTGGTTTGTTCAACCGCTAGACCAAATTGAGCTACCCACACCTGAACCCAAATTTATGAAGATGACTTAGATCCAAAAATTCATAATTTCTAAATCTAATTGATTTCAAAAACTTAATTCTTAATTAAGTCTATGGTTCATAAATAAAACATGCATAAAAATCCTAGGATTTTAGTATCCAGGATTTTGTAGAAAAGTAAATTTTAATTTCTGATTAAGGATAAATGCACAGCACCCCTACATGCCATAAGAACACTCTTCGAATGGGAAGAATGGACCTTTAAACCCTTCTTACTCTTATGACTGGACAGCCAAGGGGAATGCCTTAATCAAAAATTGCATTTACACTACGAAAACTATTAGATCTAAAACATATATCACATATATAATTAAAGATCTAACTATGCATGCTTTGTATACCCTCATGTATCACAACTAAAAATAATCATGCATGTTTTAGATCTGATTATATCTGATATAACATCTAAAAATAAATTTTAAATTAATCATATTGAAAATAAAATTTATTCTAAACAATCTATTACATAAAATAATAAAAGCTAGTCTAAACATGCATGTCATCTATCGGACATATTAATTTTTTAATTAATCTGCTAATTTTAGATTTGATCATACGTAATGTGACATCTAAAATCATGTATATCAAATCATAAATAAATCAAAAATTTGATCAAAATCTGATCTGAAAAACTGCAAATGCAGCTTTGATCACAAATGCAAATCTAAAATTAAAATAAAATCAAAACAACTTTTGTTATCTGATTAGGATAAACTATTTATCCTGATGGTGATCTGATGAAGCCTGAGGTCTCCAAGCTAGCCATGCACACTCCTAGCCTCAACTAGAGTCTACTCGGGCTAGTTCTAGATGTCTTCTCCTACTGAATTTGATACAAAAGATTAGATCATATCTTGATTTGTAGAACCTTCAAAAGGAACTTTGAAATCAGCACGTAGTCTCTTGATGTAGAACACTCTGTCTTGATCTTTGTAGTAGTTTCTATCAACTCTTGATAGCTGAATCTTTGCCCAACTTGGTATGGACGTGGATAAGAGAGAGAGGAGCAGTAGGGGAGGTGTGGAGATGGATATGGCAGCAGCCTTTGAGCATGGGTTAATTGGCATGAACAAACCCTAAGGTGCAGGGTCTCTTATATAGAGTCACATACCATCTTTAGAGTCCTGGTTGATCAAGCAATCAAATTGCTTGATTAAATCAGATTTTAATCTAATATGCCATGCCTAACATCAGGCCTCTACCTGAGTTTTTCACCTAAAACTCTCCAAAAAATTCTATTAAGAAGGAGTCCAACGTGCAAGAAAAATCTCCAAGAGTTTGTTTCATAACAAACTCTTCCATGCCATATCCGCTTGTGCGCATGCCAATATGGGGCGGACCCATAAGTTTTTTTCTTGAAAAACTACCTTGGGGCATGCGCCCCCAGACGAAAATAAGGGAGTGCATGCCTCCACTCTTCTTTCTCACAAAGATCGGGCCAAACAATCCTTATCCTAAAAATTTTAAAAATTAGCAGGTCATGTCCTGTTCCCATTCAGTGGGATTAGGATAAGCCTAGATCAAGTTAGGACAATCCTTTTCTGACCTGAACAAGCTCCAGTCAGACTTAGATATAATCATACAAGATTTTTTTATGAGCCAAATCTAATTTGACTCAGTTGAGATCAAGTAGAAAGACTACAGAAGGAGAAAGTTAGGCTCAATCGTATGCTAGCAAGATTTTGTTGAACTTGATTTGATCTAATCTAATATTAATCAAACTGAGTTAGCTCAATTGATGACATTCAGATCCAAATCCTTATTTATATAATTTAATTAGATTTAGTTTCATATGGTGATGAAACATGTCGTGATTTCTATCATCGACATCATCGAAGTATCTTTCGATGGACCATAACTCTTCCAGTCCAACCAATTAGAATGATCGATTATCAAGACCATTCTAATTGATCCCAAAATCCACTAGTATCATCTAGTAGTATATGGTGGCAATCCATCAGAACTGAATGTGAACCTCTCAGTGCATCTACCTATCTTATTGGATTTCTCTATCATGAGCCTCAACAAGATTAGGATTAAGGTGAACTCATCAAACCCAACAACCCATCATATGATTAAATCATTCGATTCGAGTTCGATGTGAAAATCTAGTTGAAAATTATTTTCTATTATTTCATACTACCATGGCCATGGGCTTATGAACTCGATCTTATGATCATCATAGGGCTACTCCTCATCTACCGAGATAGATAGATCCATTATTGGTGCGATCCAATTCCTATAATGAACATTCTATAACCAATATATACCTCAAGATTCAAAATGGCTAGAAGACCGAGTTATGGTGTAATCAAACTATAATACGCTCAAAGTAAACTACCGATGCATCTCAGATTTAGAATCAGATACACAATTGTAGCATCAAGCTAGTCATTGATGAGAAGATAGACTTTCTTATGAGTGCTTGAGATGGTCATGCTTAGTGCCCTCATTATCAATGAGTATATGTACTCTCGCTCCGATGTCTCCACATTATAGACTCATGTCTCATTTATCCTATGAAAGCAATCATACACCGATCTTTCAGATTGATCACCATCTTCATGATGATCCTACGATTGAAAGCAATTTATGAGTTAATTTTAAAAATATATATCTTAAATTTTTAACTCTTAAAAATATATATTATCATTTTTATTAACTCAAAGGATATGTCACAGATACATTACACACAATGTGATAAAAAAATAATTTTTTATTAATTTTTAAATTAAAATTATAAAAATGTCCTTAGAATGTGTATTACAGGTGCCAACTAATTTGGCTTCTAGGGCACACATCTAACATACTCTAGCTTTGTTAATACTTTCTTTTTCTTTTGTTTTTCTTCTTTTTCTTTCCATCCTCATGAGCTATAAGGCTTATGCTGAGATGAGCTTGCTTATCCTCTTGGAAGCTTGGTTCTTCATTTTGATTTGCTCTCGCATAAGTCACTTTCAATTTCTTCCATATTTGATTCGCTAAAATATATGTAAAAATTTCATTAAACTTATTAATATCTAAGAGGCAATAATGTATATTCATGGCCTTAGCACTAAGTTAGGCCATTTTCTTATCATGCCTTTTCAATGCTTTGGAAGTGTGTGAGCCATTGATTATAATCTTCCATAAGTTATAATCATGTGCTTGTATGAAGATGTGCATGCTTGTTTTTCAATAATTATAATTTGAGCCATTAAAAAGTGATGGTCGATCTATAGAATGGCCTTCATTGAAAAAAGATTCTATTTGGATTGCCATGAACTTTTACTATTTAACCACTAGGTTAACAATCAAATATTCGAGCACCTACTCTAATACCAAATTATTGTCTAGATATGGCTACCCAAGAGGGCAGGATGAATTGCGTCTTTAAAAAATTTTAGACTTTAATTATGCTGAATTTTGAAGATATGTGCTTGGTGAAATAATGTGACACACAAGTATAGAATGAGAGTAATATGAATAACACAATGACAAATACAAAGACCCAGCTTTTATAGTGGTTTAGTGCCGAACTCAGTATCTATGCCCACTCCCTAAGTAAACAACTTAGGAATTCAACTATGATCACTAAATTAATTATAGTTTGATTATTTTTCTTGGGTTCACAATCCAATCCAATTGGTTTTGACCTAAGCTCACCAACTACAATCTTTATAATAATTATTTTTTAGGTTTACAATCAACCTAGTTAGTTTTTTTGGATCATCAACCAAAACCTCACTAGTGATTTTTTTTCTCTGGGCTAACAATCAACCCTGATTAGTTTTAACCTTGGCTTACCAATCAAACCACTATAAATGTCTAACATAATACTTGAACCAACCAAATTTTTCACACCAAGAAACTTGAAATAAAATATAAAAATATAAAGATTAAATTTAGAAAAATAAAAACTCTTTGAAGAATTGAAAGAAGTTCGAATGATGATAGTTGAAAGCTTGACTTCTTCTTGAATGCTTGAGTTATGGTGGGGCTCCTTGATTCTTGACTTGATTACTTCATCACTCTAATTTACTCTTACTCTTACTTGCTTAAGGATGATTTGTAATGGTAGGATAAGGAATAACTCTAAAAATAACTCCTTCTCTTCTCTTTTCAACTCACTCCTTTTGGTTTCTCAATGGGTACTCAGTAAATCACTCCAAAAGTCCTTTATAATGCTCCAAAGATTTTCTTATATGTCCTTGAGGTTTTTCACCATTTTAATTCATTTAGGAGAACTTCAGAAAGTGATCTAGCCATTAGAAATAAGAAAATAGCCATTAGAAGGCATATGGGATAAAAAGGCCATAAATCTGCAAAACTATCCGTTATGGTGAACTTAGTCGACTAAGTCTGAGTTTGCTCAATTTAACTTTGTCTGCTAGGTGGACAAAGCTTAAAAATCTGCCTTTCTATCTTCCTGCTATTCTCTGAGACTGAGTGACTAACTTCTAAACTTAGTCATCTAAGTCCTTTGGGTCTTGAAATTTAATTTTTTTGTGCTTCCTGTCTTTTGCTATCCTCTGAGACTGAGTCAACTAACTTCCAAACATAGTTGACTAAATCTCCTGAATCCTAAAACTTGGCTTTCTGTCACTGATACTTAGTCAACTAAAACTTTCACTTGGTCGACTCAAATTGCATACCAAGTGTGTCATGAAGTTTTTAGCAACTTTTCTTCTCCAATTTTATTTATTGACTAGATTTAACTTCTAAACTTGATTTAATTCTTATTAACCTTTTTTTTAAAGATGTGCCAAGTCTAGATTTTTTTCAATGACCTCTTTAGTAGTGGTACTCTATTAAATTGATAAAAATCACTTGGAACAAAGTGAACACTTGAAATTTAAACTATACATCCTAAAAAGTAAAGTTAGACTTTATAACTTATACTCAAAACTCTTTGTCATCATCAAAATCAATTTTTAGGTCAACAATAAAGACAAGCCCTATTCTAATCAGGACAAGCCCTATCAAATTAGGATAAATCCATACAAGGTGCCCAAATGAACCAAATCTAATTTTGCTCAATCAAAACAAATCAGAAAGACTACAGAAGAAAAATGTTCGGCTTAATCGTATGCTAGTATGATTTTTTTTGAATCTAATTAGATCTAATCCAAATCAATCAAACTGGATTGGCCCAATTGATGACATCCAAATCTAAATTTTTATTTGTGTGATCCAGTTAGGTTCAGTTTTGTATGGTAATAAAACATGTCATAATTTCCATCATCGATATCATCGAAACATCTTTCGATGGACCAAAACTCTTCTAATTCATCTAATTAGAATCGGCAATCATCAAGATAATTCTAATTGATTCCAAAATTCATCAGTGACACCTAGCAGTATATGATGGCAATCCATCAGAATCGATTATGAATCTCTCGATGTAGCTACCTATGTGATTAAATCCTTCTATCATGAGCCTTGACAGGATTAGGACTAAGGTGAATCATCAAACCCAACACCCGTCATATGAATAAATCATTTGATTCGAGTTCGATATAAAATCTTAATAGAAAACTTTTTTCTATTATTTCACTCTGCCATGGCTATGGGCTTAAGGACTCGATCTCATGATCATCATAGGACTACTCCTCTACCGAGATTGATAGATCTGATCTTGGTATGATTCAGTTCTTACAATGAACATGCTATAGTCAACATACACCTTAGGATTCTAAATGGCTAAAAGATCGGATTATAGTGTAGCTAAATTATAATACACTTAAGATGAACTATCGATGCACATCAAGTCAAAGAACTAGATGCATGACTGTAGCATCGAGCTAGTCATCAACGAGAAGATAGACTTTCTTATGACTGCTCAAGGTGGTCACGCTCAATGCCCTTATTCTAAATAAATATCTATACTGTCTCTTCGATGTCTCCACACCATAGAGTCAAGATACATCTATCCTAGAGAAGCAATCATACACCAATCTTCTGGATTGATCACCATCCTCATAATGATTTTACGATCAAGAGTAGTTTATGAGTTAATTATGATAATACATGCCTTAAATTTTCAAAGCTTAAAAATATGCATTATCATTCTCATTAACTCAAAGGATGTATCACAGACACTTTATACACAATGTGATAGAAGAAAATAATCCTTTATTAATTTTTAATCAAAATTATAAAAGTGCCCCTAGAAAATATATTACAAGTGTCGGCCAATCTAGCTTCTAGGGCACACATCTAACAAGCCATTACTTTGCCTGGTAGGCAGACTTGATGTCCGTGATTATTTGACTAAAGAGTAGGGAAAACCAATTGATGATCTTGTTGTCGTCTTCTTGAATGATAGAAATGAAGATCATACGATTCAGATTTGCTCCAACCTAGCAGAGGAAGTTAGAAAGCAGCTTATCACTTTCTTACAAAAGAATACTGATATCTTTGCTTGGATCCCTACAGATATGCTAGGGATTGATGCAAAAGTTCAAACACCAATCTATGAAGAAGAAAAAGTGCAGCTATTGGTGCAGAAAATGATGCTGACATCAATGTTTGCTAGAGCTGGAGAAGATGAGATTATCGATCAGACTGTTAGATGTATGCCTTAGAAGTTAGATTGGCTAACACTTATTAAATATTTTCTAGGAGTATTTTCATAATTTTATTTAAAATAAATTTAAAAATTATTTATTCTATCACATTATGTATAAAGTGTCTATGATACATCCATTGAGTTAATAGGCATGATAATACATATTTTCAAGAGCTAAGAATTTAAGGTTTATGTTATCATAATTGACTCATAAATTGCTTCTAATCATAGAATCATCAGGAGGATGGTGATTAATCTGGAAGATCAATGTATGATCACTTTCTTAGGATAGATGAATCTTGAGTCTATGATATGGAGACATCGGAGCGAGAATATAGATACTCGTTAGAGAATGAGGGCATTGAGCATGACCACCTCGAGCAGTCATAAGGGAGCCTACCTTCTTGTTGATGACTAGCTCGATGCTACAGTGTGTGTCTAGTTCTTTGTTGTAAGGTGCATTGATAGTTCACCTTGAGAGTGTTATAGTTTGACTACAGCATAACTCGATCTCCTAGCCATCCAAAATTCTGAGGTGTATGTTGGCTATAACATGTTCATTGTAGGAATTGGATCACACCAAGATGAGATTTATCAACGTCGATAGAGGAGGAGTGGTCCTATGATGATCATGAGATCGAGTCCTAAAACCCATGGCCATGGTAGTATGAAATAATAGAAAGGTGTTTCTATTAGGATTTCATATCGGACTCAAATCGAATGATTCATTCATATGACGGATATTGGATTTGATAAGTTTACCTTAACCTTAATCTCATCGGGACTCATGATAGAAGAATTTAATCACACAGGTAGCTGCATCGAGAGGTTCGCTATTCAATTTTGATGGATTGCCATCATGTACTGCTAGGTGTCACTGATAGATTTTGGGATCAACTAGAATTATCTTGATGATCGACGATTCTAATTAGATGAATCGAAAGAGTTTTGGTCCATTGAAAGGTATTTCGATTATGTCATTAATGGAGATCATGACATGTCCCATTATCATACAGAACTGAACCTAACTGGATCACACAAATAAGGATTTGGGTATGAATGTCATCAATTGAGCTAATCCAATTTGATTGATTTGGATTAGATCCAATTAGGTTTAAGAAAATCATGCTAGCACATGATTGAGCCTAATATTCTTCTTCTGTCATCTTTATGGTTCGTCTCGATTGAGTCAAATTATATTTAGCTTATTTGAGAGCCTTGTATGGCTCTATCTTAGTCTGACTGAAGCTTGTCCAGGTTAGAAGAATCTTGTCCTAACCTGATCTAGGCTTGTCCTAATCCATCAGATAGAAATAGAACAAGACCTGCTAATTTCTAGAAATATTTGGACAAAGCTTATCCAAAAACTCTATAGGGATTTATTTTGAGCTGATTGGACCTTGTCCTGGCCTGATCAGGACTTACCCTAAATCCCATAAGATGGAAATAAGTCAAGGGTTGTCTTTGCCAGATTAGGGCTTGTTCTAAAATCATGAGATAAAATTTGGAGAAGCCTCTCCCAAAAATTCTAGATGGATTTTTCTTAATCTAACTAGAACGAGTCCTGACCTGATGAAGGCTTATTCTAACTTGGTT
Source organism: Cocos nucifera (assembly GCA_006176705.1). NCBI lineage: Eukaryota > Viridiplantae > Streptophyta > Magnoliopsida > Arecales > Arecaceae > Cocos > Cocos nucifera. The sequence continues at coordinate 22,997 of QRFJ01006838.1, read as the reverse complement.
AGGACTTAACCTAATTTCATTGGATGGGACTTAAAAGGGTTTGTTTTAAATCCCATAAGATGGGAATAGACAAGGGTCAAAGGTTGACTCATCTTTGCAGGAAAGAAATAGGTGGTGCCCCCTTGGATTTTTCTCTTGGGCGTGCATCCCTAGATGTTATGTGAGGAAGAGAGGGCACACATCCCTTTATGTAGTGCACCCCGAGTGGATAAAGATAGAATGAGTTGGGTTTTATCCATTCAAAGTGTTTGAATGAGTCAAAGAAGTTTGAATTGTTCAAACTTCAAAGAGAGATGTTATCTACACCAACTTCCTCTTATGCCAAATTGATTCCATGCCATTTTCTTAAGATTTTGTGTGATAAAAATCTGAGAAAATAAGGTGTGGGTGTGGAGATTAGGTGGACAGTCCTTCTTCTTGTTAAACTTTGACCTTTTCAAAGTTATATGGGAATGGACTCTATACTAGGTCTATATATAGGGCATTGCGTAAGCTATTGTGCATCATAATTTCTATATGGTGAAGCCCTGCCAAAATCTCTATCTCCATGCCCCTCTTTCAAATCTCTTCCTCTTCTCCATGCCCAAGGGGTTGGGCAAAATATAGAGATCAAAGGTTGGTTCCTGATCTTGCAAAGATTGTGCGACTAGTTCCCGCATTAAGAGACGAATGTGCTGCCGTCAAAGATCGGTTCAAAGGCATTCACAATTGATTCCAGATCTAATCTTCAGAGACTAGATCTAGACGGAGGAGACTTATAAATTTGACTCGAGTGGATATTGATAGAGGTTGTATACATGTGCGGCTCAATCAGAACCTCGAATCAACCATCAGATCATCACAAAGGGTAAATGATTTACCCGATCAGGTGATAATTATTATCACTATTTTATTTTTATTTTATTTATAAATTTTAGATTAATTTAATTAGATTTGAGAACTCTCAGATCTGATCATATTATAAAAAAATTTTAAAATTATTTTGCTATAAATCTGATCCGATCAGATGCATCCTACGATAGGAAAAACCTATTTTTTTATTCAACTAGTATTAGAGCCAGGTTGCTGCTTTCAGATCTATCTTTAGATTGATCTAAAATTATTTTTTTATGATCTGATTATTAGATTTTTAGATGTTACATAAGATGTAATCATATCTGAAATCAAAAATTACATATTTTTAAATATATATATTTGACATAAATAATGCATGTTCTAGACTAGATCTGTTGTTCCATGTCATGATAGTTTTCAAATATATTTTAGATTAGATCTAATTTAATTTCTTTATTATTTGATTATTTAAGTTTTAGATGTTACATTAGATGTAATCAGATCTAAAATATAAGATTTAATTTAAAATTTTGATATATGTGATATAGGCAGCATATATCTAGACTAGATCCCTAGTTTAATCTCGTAGTCTAGATCAAATTTTTTTTGAAATGTTCATTTAATTTTTAAAGATTATGTCATTAGATTAGTTAAATTTTAGATATTATATGTGATATAATTATATCTGAAAGTATGAGTTCATTTAAAAATTTCATATGTATGACATATGCAATGCATGTCTAGACTAGTTCCATAGATCTATGCCATGAGTAGTCTAGATTAAATTTTTTTTGATGAGATCATTTAAAATTTTATTTTTAGATATTATATCAGATTTAATTAGATCTAAAACATAAATTTAAATATTAAATTTGATACATGAGATGTATGCAAAATATATATAGATTAGATCTTAAATTATGTACAGTTATATGCTTTAGATCTAATAGTTTTGTAGTATAGTTCATATTTCTGATTAAGGTATTCCTCTTGACCGTCTGGTCATAAGAGTAAGAAAGATTTAAAAGCTCTCTCTTTTCATTCGATGGGGTACTCTTATAATATGTAGGGTGCTATGCATCTATCCTTAATCAAAAATTGAAAACTTACTTTTCTGTAAAATCCTAGATCCTGAAACCCTAGGATTTTTATGAATATTTTATTATTAAACCCTTGGACTTAATTAAGAATTAAGTTTATGAAATTAATAAGATCTAAAATTATGAATTTTTAGACTTAAGATACCTTCATAAATCATGGTTCGGGTGTGGGTAGCTCAATTAGGTCTAGTGGTTGATCAAATCGAATCAAGAGTTGGTTAGGTGGGATCAAAAGTACTTAGATTTGACCAGCCTAATAGGATTAAGTCTGGATTATGGTCGACTCACAGTCACATATGGTAGTCTGGATCAAGGTCAACTCACAGTCACATATGGTCGATCAAGTTAAGACCTAATTTGGCTCCATGATTCAAGCTTGGATTGTAAGCTAATCCAATCAGTTCTGGTTAGACAAGTCGGTGTCTAAGGTAAGTATGACAAATATTACCAGTGGTCTTTAATTGAAAGCTACTCGACCTGAATGAGTTCACGATGAGTTAATGGCATATTTCTCCTACTGATCTCACTTACTTGGCCGATTAAGTCGACCCAGTTCTAGTTTGAGGTGGCTAATGATTCGAGCTAACCCATGCCACTAGGTTAGTCATAAATGTTATGGCTAGTTGAGTCTAAGAGACCAAATCAAATCTTTCTAAGAAAATATTAAGTTCTGGGTCTTCCACTATGATAGATGTGTGGGCCCTTTCTGGGGTTGATTATTCTTGGCTGGATATAGTGGTTCAGCTGCATCAGAAAAATGCAACCATGTCTATTAGGCATTGGATGCTACGGGTTGGAGGATGGATTGGACTCAATATTTTGGATACGGTCAGGAACCCAATCAGGAATACAATATATGCAAATGGTGGGTTTGACTTAGCTAAGGACTGGAGTAATATTTTAGGCATGATGAGCTTCATGAATTAGAGACCAAGTTTGGATGCATCATATTTAGAGAAACATTAGATAAGAGTTGTCTACTCGTCGGTTGACCCATCACCAATAACTTTTAGGTGAGGTGGTGAGCTAGTCGGTGGGACCACACCATCCACTAGAAATCAATGATCATGGAGATTTGCTTTTCTCTGCCAATAAAGTGTAGAAATCTGAAAAAATAGTGAAAGCCTAATTTATTTAAAAATAAAATTTTTAAATAAATTGGTTGAGTCAAATTACAAGTCTAACTAGAAACTTTGACACTTTACATGAAAATGTCTGCATCAAAATCCATAGCCTGAATCCAAGATACCAACAAGTTGATCAGACCAATTTACAAGAATTGGCTAAAGAACTTCAAAAATATTTAGGGTTCAAAAAAGTTGACCTATGTATTGGACCAAGACCTCCCCTTTACCATCCCATCCGATTGCTGATCAGAGAATGTCTCATGAGAAGTGGTCTGACGATCATAACAAAGTAAGGTGCCATATGTTGAGCTTAATGTCAGATGAATTGCAGCACCAACATGAAGACATCAGGACTGCTCGCCAAATGTTGGCACACCTACAATTATTGTTTGGTAATCAGAGTCACGCAGCGCATTATCAAGTCTCTAGAAGACTATTTAGGACGTAGATGCGTGATGGATAGTCGATCAAAGATCATTTTCTGGCAATGATCAAGGACCTAGAAGAGCTTGAGAAGCTTGATATCTTGATGGATAAGGATCTGCAAATTGATGTGATCCTGCAATCCTTCAATGATTTGTATGGGAGTTTATCATAAACTTCTATATGAATTAGCTCCCTGCACCTTGGTCATGTTGATGAACATGCTGGTTACTATTGAGCAAATTTTGAAGAGTTCAAAAAGCTCAATAGAGCAGACTTCTTCAAAGAGAAAGTCTTTTGAAAAGAAGAAGAAGTCTATGAAGTAGCAAAAAATAGAGAAAAAAAGAAGGAAGAGCCAGAGAAGAAGGCTACGAAGAAGGAAAAGTGTTTCCACTATAACTTCGATGGCCATTAGAAGCAGGACTGCCCTACGTACCTGGCCAGCCTAAAGAACAAGCAAGATGAAGGATCTTCTGAAGGAATGCTCGTCATTGAGTCTGTCCAGCAAAATATGAATGCCATAGGATCAAAATGATCTAGAGATAGTGTTAATGAAAGTTACCTGTGGCACCTTAGGCTAGGTCATATAGTTGAAGATAGGATTAACAAATTAAAGAAATTCAAACTAATGGATCTTTTGACTTTCGAATCATATCTGATTTATTAATCATGCCTTCAAGGTAAAATGACCAAGCTATCTTTTGTGGGACATGAAAAAGGGCCACAGACCTACTTGCCCTGATACATATAGATATATGCAGCCTATTCGATATGCTTGCTAGAGGCAATTATGACTACTTTATTATCTTTATCGATAATCTATCTTGGTATGGGTATGTGTACTTGATACGATACAAGTCTGAAGCCATTGAAAAGTTCAAGAAATTTAGACATGAAGTAGAAAAGCAAATCAGAAAGCTCATTAAAGTTCTTTGATCAAATCGAGGAGATGAATATCTTAGTCGAGAATTTCTTGACTATCTCAAGAAAAATGGTATAGTCTCATAATGGACTTTGCCAAGAATGCCTCAACTTAATAAAATTTTAGAATGGAGAAATCAAACCCTATTAGATATGGTCTGATCCATGATGAGCTTTATGGATCTTCTTGAGTTTCTTTAGGGAAAGTTTAATAGGATTCCATCTAAAATCGTTCCTACCACACCATATGAGATATGGCATGGTAAGACCAAGTCTGAGTCATCTTAGAATTGGGGTTGTCTGACAATGGACAAGTTAGAGTCAAGGTCTCTTAAAGCTCGATTTATTGGATATCCTAAAGAGTTATTAGGATATTACTTCTATCTTTCGAAAGACCATAATGTGATTATGGGTTGACATACCATTTTTCTTGAAAAATAGTTTATTCAAGATGGTGACATTGGAAGATAGATTAGGCTCGAGGAGAAAGTCTCCTAAGAGCAAAGAGCCAAAGAACCTCAGGAACCCAGTTAGTCTGAGCCAATCCATAATTCACTGCCTTCTCCACCTCATAGGTCAAATAGGATTTTTCATCCTCCTAAAGCTACTTAGGTACTATTTTAGGGGATGTAAAAAAAATGTTCCTCATGAAAAATGGGTTCATGGTGATGATCCCAGAACCTATGACGAGGTGATATTAGATATCGACTCCGAGAATTGGTTAGAGGCAATGAAATCAAAGATTAACTTGATGTGCTTGAACTAAATCTAGATCTTGGTAGATCCACCTAAAGGTATAGTACCTATTGGATATAAATGAATCTTCAAGAGAAAAGACAAGTGTAGATAAGAATGGAGAGACATTCAAGACTACGCTAATGGTGAAAAGGTATCAAGATAACTTCTCATCAGTGGCCATCCATCTGCACATTGGTTGTCATTACAGTATATTTCAATTATGGAATACGGCAGATGGACGTGAAAATAAAGTTCATAATTAGATATCTTGAGGAAGATATATATATGGAACAACAATTTATTTTCACATCTAGTGATAGTGATCACAAAGGTCTGCAAGCTGCAAAGGTCCATCTATGGACTCAAGCAAGCATCTCAGAGTTGGAAAGCTTGATGCAATCAAATCATTTGGTTTAATCAAGAACGAGAAAAAATTAAGTATGTTCTAGAAGATCAGTGGGAGCGTTGTTGTCTTCCTAATATTGTATGTAGATGACATCCTTCTGATTGAAAATGATATTCCCAAGCTGACATAGGTCAAAGTGTGGTTATCTAAGAAATTTTCTTTGAAAGACCTAGGTAAGGCATCCTTCATTTTAGGTCTATAGAGATTGAAGATAGGTTATCAACATTCCAGGCATCACCTAGCTCTGATGCCAAATTGTAGACCCATGATATCGCTAGAACGCCAATCATCCTTTGTTAGATATATGTGCCCTAGAAGCCAGAATTGGCTGACACTTGTAATACACTTTTAGGGGCAAAATGATAATTTTGACTAAAATCAATAAATGGGTTATTTTCTATCACATATGTGTATTTAGTGTCTGTGATACATCCTTTGAGTTAATGGCAATGATAATTCATATTTTCAAGAGTTGAAAATTTAAGACATGAATAATCATTATTAACTCATAAATTGCTCCCGACCATAGGATCATCACGAGGATGGTGATTGATCCGGAAGGTTGGTGTACAATCGCTTCTCTTTAGTAGATGAGTCTTGAGTCTACGGTGTGGAGACACCGGAGCGAGAGTACAGGTACTCGTTAGAGAACGAGGGCACTGAGCGTGACCACCTCGAGTAGTCATTAGGGAGTCTACCTTCTCGTCAATGACTGACTCGATGCTGCAGTAGTGTGTCTGGTTCTTTGACCTGAGGTGCATCGGCAGTTCACCTTGAGGGTGTTATAGTTTGACTACACCATTACTCGGTCTCCTAGCCATATGGAACCCTGAGGTGTATGTTGGCTATAGCATGTTCATTGTAGGAACTGGATGGCATCAAGATGGAATCTATCTACCTCGGTGGTAGAGGAGCAGCCCTATGATGATCATGAGAATCAAGTCCAGAAATCCATGGCCATGGTAGAGTGAAATAATAGAAAGAGTTTCTATTTAGATTTTCACATTGGACTTCGAATCGAATGATTACATCATATGACAGAGACTAGGGTTTGACGAGTTTACCTTAACCCTAATCTGATCGGGGCTCAAGATAGAAGAACTTGAATCACACAGGTAGCTGCACCAAGAGGTTCACATTCAGCTCTGATGGGTTGCCACCATATACTGCTAGGTGTCACTGGTGGATTTTGGGAGCAATTAGAATGATTTAGATGATCGATCATTCTAGCTGTTCGAATCAGAAGAGTTCTGATCCATCGAAAGGAGTTTCGATGATGTCGATGATAGAGATCATGACATATCCCATTACCATACAGAACTGAACCTAACTGGGTCACACAAACAAGGGTTTGAATCTGGTGATCATCAATTGAACTGATCTAGTTCAATTGATCTGAATGAGATTCAATTAGGTTCAAGGAAAATCGTGCTAGCACTCGATTGAACCTAACGTTCTTCTTTTGCTATCATAAATAAGTTGTCCTGTCTGAGCCAAAGGAGTTTGTGCTCAATCAGAGGCCTTCATATGGTCTGACTGGAGGTTGTCCAAGTCAGAAAAGGTTGTCTTATTTGTAAGACATTACCTGCCATTTTTGGTCACCTGCCATTTCTTGTTCTTTGACTTTGGTCAAAAGTCTACCTTTGACTGGTCAAACGTTGACCATTGACCCTTTGACTTTTGACCACATGTCATGCACCTATTGGAGAGCTGGTGGGGGCCTGTCCCCCTGCCAGAACCTGGCAAGGAGGAGGGCGCACGCCAAGGGTGGCGTGAGCCCAAGTTTGGAGGAGTCTTGGAGTCCTTGTTGGACAAGGACTCCACCTCTCTTTTGGATTCCAATTAGAGTTCTCCCTAAAACCAACTTTGACTGGTCTTAGGCACCCTCTAAGTAGGAATCCAGGGGACTCTATTCCCACCAATCAGATTTAGATCTGATTTCACAAAGGGTTGTGATTGGTTGGGAATAAGAGAAGCTGGATCACAGTCAGTCTATAAATAAGACCCTGTGCCCAACTCAAACACAGTAATTGAATTGAGATCAAAGTTCCCCATGCCCCAAGGCTGCCTCTCCCCTCTTCCTCCATGCCAAACCATCTTCTCCCCTTGCTCTCCACGTCCAAAAGGAGTTTTGGACCTTGGTTGGTGCGATCCAGATCAAAGAAAGGCGATCAAAAGCAAGAAGGCTGCACTGCTGCAAAGGACGACTGCAGATCTTCAAAAGGAGTTTTGAAGATCCTCCAGATCAGATCCAGATCTAATTTTTGGAGGTGTGATAGAGAAGAAGAGGATCTCCTAGATCCAGCCCGAGTGGATACCGGTAGAGGCCAGGCGCTTGCGTGGCTAGATCCAGAACCTTCCGCTGCAAACAGGATCATCAACAGGGTAATAGGATTACCCAAATCAGGTAAATTAAATTTGATTTAATTTATCTTTATTTTATTTCTATTATTAAAATAATAAAATTAGATCTGAAAAATATCCAGATCTGATTGGGATCAAGAGAAAAATTTTGAAATATATCTCTCGATCTGATCAGATCTGAACGAACCTGGTCCGGGAAATCAGGATTTTCCCTTCAACTGGTATCAGAGCCATGGTTCTAAAATTATTTAGATCTGATTTTAAATTTATTTTAATTAAAAAATAAGTGATTTTCAGATGTCACATGAGATGTGATCAGATCTGAAATCAGAAAAAATTAAAATTAAATAATTTGGATCTAAGATTAGAAGATATGCATGACTAGTTCTAGAATAGAATAGTTCTATAGAATAGTCTTGCATGTTCTTGATTTAATCTGATTAAATCATATTTTAGATCTTTTTATTTACTATTTTTTGATATTATAAGTGTTATAATAACATCTAAAAAATAGCAAATAAAAATTATTTAATTTTTGAATATCATATGAGATATGATTGATGCATGTCTAGACTAGTTGTAGAATAGTTCTACATAATTATCTAGATTAGAATTTATTTTGATTAGATCAATTTAAATCTAATTTTTTAGATTATTATGAGATAATTTAGATCTGAAAATATGCATGATTATGATACATGAGATGTATGCAAAATATGCCATGATTAGATCTAATTTATATATGAGATATATGATATAGATCTGATATTGTTTTGTAGTATTGAATGTTCCTGATTAAGGCGTTCCTCTTGGCCGTCCGGTCATAAGAACGAAGAAGGGTTTAAAGGCCCTCTCTTCCCATTCGATGGGGTGTTCTTATGATGTGTAGGGGTGCTGCGTGTTCGTCCTTAATCAGAAACCCAAAACTTACTTTCTGCAAAACCCTAGATCCTGAAACCCTAGGATTTATTGTGCATATTTTGTTTATGAACCCTACTTAATTAAGAATTAAGTTTATGGAATATTAATTAGGTCTAAAATTGAGAATTTCAGATCTAAGACATATTCATAATACTGGGTTCGGGCTTGGGTAGCTCAATTAGGTCTAAGCGGTTGATCAAACCGAATCAAGAGTTGGTTAGATGGGATCAACAATGCTTAAATTGACCAGCCTAATAGGATTAAGTCTGGGTCAAGATCGAGTCACGATCAAGCAAGACCTAATTAGGCTCAGAGGTTAGAGTCTGGATTGTAGGCTAACCCAATTGGTTCTGGCTCAACAATTTGGTGTCTAAGGTAAGTTTGGCATAGACGACCGACTGGTTTTTAATTGGAAGCTACTCGACCTGAATGCATTCTTGTACGAGTTAATGGCATATTCCTTCCACCGGTCTCACTTACCTGGCCATATCTGTTGACACAGTTCTGATCTGAGGTGGTCAATAATCCGAGCTAACCCATGCCACTAGGTTAGTCATAATTGTTATGACTAAGCCAAGTCTAGTTTAATGAGACCTGAATCAATTCTCCCTAAGAAAAGATTAAGTCTGAGGTCTTCCACCATTGTAGATGTGCGGGCCCTTCCCGGGGTTGATTGTTCTCGGCTGGATACAGTGGCTCAGTTGCACCGGGAAGATGCAACCATGTCTATTAGGCATTGGATGCTATGGGCTGGAGGATGAGTTGGGCTCAATATTTTGGATACGGTGAGAGACTCAATTAGGAATCCAGTCTATGCAAATGGTGGGTCTGACTTAACTAAGGAGTGGATCAATATTTCGGATACGGTGAGATTCATGAATTAGAGACCAAGTTTGGGTGCACCATGATTAGAGAATCATTGAACAAGAGTTGTTCACTCATTGGCTAACCCATCACCAATAACTGTTAGGTGAGGTGATGAGTCAGTTGGTGAGACCGCACCACCCACTAGAAATCATTAATCGTGGAGATTTTCGCATCTCTACAGAGGGAGTGTAGGGATCCGAGAAAATAGTGGGAGCTAATTTGTTTAAAAATAAAATTCCTAAACAAATTGGTCAAGTCAAAATTACAGTATCTAACTAGAATCTTTGACTCTCTACAGGAAAAATGTCTGCGTCCAACCCATTGGCACGTATCCTGGACACACATAGACTGACTGGACCCAATTATAAAGATTGGCTCAGGAACTACAAAATTATTTTGGGTTCCGAGAAGTTAACCCATGTTTTGGACCAGGACCCTCCCACCTTACCAGCCCGTCCATCTGTTGAACAGAGAGCGTCTCTGGAAAAATGGATTGACGAAGATAATAAGGCCAGATATTACATGTTGGGCTCGATGTCTGATGAGCTCCAGCGCCAACATGAAGGATATCGGGACTGCTCGCCAAATGTTGGCTCACCTGCAGGAGATGTTTGGTGAACAGAGTCGCGCAGCCAAATATCAAGTCACAAAATGACTTTTTAAGGCTAAGATGCGTGATGGGCAGTCAGTCCAAGATCACTGTCTGACAATGATCAAGGACATGGAAGAGCTTGAGAAGCTCGGTGTGAAGTTAGACTTGGACCTGCAGAATGATATTATTCTGCAATCCTTGACTGATGCATATGGGCAATTCATCATGAATTACCACATGCATAAACTTCAAGAATTCCTTGGCCGAGTTAATGAATATGCTGGTTACCGCTGAGCTTTCTATGAAAGGTTCTAAAGGCTCAGTTCTTGCTATGGAATGGACTTCTTCCAAAAGAAAGTCTTATGGAAAGAAAAAGAAGTCTGTGAAAAAGCAAAAGGTGGAAGGATCAAAGAAGAAGAAGGCAGAGCCGAAGAAAAAGGCCGATGTCAAAGGAAAGTGTTTCCATTGCAACAGCGACGGCCATTGGAAGCGGAACTGCCCTACTTACCTGGCCACCCTGAAGAACAAGAAGGAAGGTCCTTCTGGAGGTATGCTCGTTATTGAGTCTAACCTTACGGATTTCTTCTGCATCCAGTTGGGTGCTTGACTCTGGTTCTAGTGCTCATCTGTGCACTTCTATGCAGGGTCTTGAGGATAGCAGGAGGCTGAGGGATGGAGACATGATCCTACGCATCGGTAATGGAGCAAGAGTTGCTGCAGTAGCCGTGGGAACATACCCTCTTCGATTACCATCTGGTTTAGACTTAGTTTTGAAAGACTGTTATTATGTGCCTGCAGCTAGCAGGAATTTGATTTCTGTTTCATGCTTAGCACAAGAAGGTTATGTGATCACCTTCTTTAAGGACCATTGTAACATTCTTTATGAAAGAAATAAAATTGCAAATGGTTTCCTTATTAATGGTCTTTATCAGCTACATATTGATGTACCTGTTCTAACTATCGAGCAAAACGTGAATGCCAAACGACCTAGGGATAGTCCAAACGACAGATATCTATGGCACCTGAGATTAGGTCATATAGCAGAAGATAGGATCAACAAATTGGAGAAAAATGGGCTATTGAGTCCATTGACTTTTCCGAGTCATATCCAACTTGTGAATCTTGTCTTCAAGGCAAAATGACTAAACTCCCTTTTGTTGGACATGGGGAGAGGGCCACAGATCTCCTTGCCCTAGTACATACTGATGTGTGCGGCCCATTTGATGTGCCGGCTAGAGGCAATTTTGTCTACTTCATTACCTTTACCGATGATCTGTCTAGGTATGGGTATGTGTATCTTATGAGACACAAGTCTGAAGCCTTTGAAAAGTTCAAAGAATTCAGACATGAAGTAGAAAAACAAACTGGAAAAACCCATTAAGGTTCTTCGATCAGATCGAGGAGGTGAATACCTTAGCCGGGAATTCCTAGACTATCTCAAGGAAAATGGCATAGTCTCTCAATGGACTCCACCAGGAACACCTCAACTCAACGGGGTTTCAGAATGGAGAAATCGGACTCTATTGGATATGGTTCGATCCATGATGAGCTTCACAGACCTCCCTGATTTTCTTTGGGGACACTCATTGTTAACTTCAATTCTATCTACTGAATAGGGTTCCCTCTAAAACCGTTCCTACCACACCGTATGAGATATGGCACGGTAAGAAACCAAGTCTGAGTCATCTCAGAATTTGGGGTTGTCCGGCTCATGTCAAAAGACAACAAGCGGACAAGTTAGAGTTTAGGTCCTTTCAGAGCTCGATTCATAGGATATCCTAAAGAGTCATTAGGATACTATTTCTACATTCCAGAAGACCACAATGTGATTGTGAGTCGACATGCCATCTTTCTTGAAAAATAGTTTATTCAAGATAGCGGCATTGGAAAAGCAGATTCAAGCTTGATGAGAAAGTCTCACAAGCAGAACGAGCTAAGGACCAAGTGGAACCAAATCAGGTTGAGCCAATAAGAACACTACCTCCTCCACCTCGTAGATCGGAAAGAGTTTTCCGTCCCCCTGAAAGATACTTAGGTATTATTTCAGAGGATGTAGAGGAAATGTTCCTCGTAGGTAATGGTGCTCATGGTGATGATCCCAAAACCTACAACGAGGCGATATCAGATATCGACTCCGAGAAATGGCTAGAGGCAATGCAGTCAGAAATTGACTCGATGCACTCAAACCAAGTCTGGACCTTGGTAGATCCACCAGAAGGTATAGTACCTATTGGGATGTAAATGGATCTTCAAGAGAAAGATTGGTGCAGATGGGAATGTGGAGACATTCAAGGCTAGACTAGTGGCAAAAGGTTATAGTCAACGCGAAGGCATTGACTATCAGGATACCTTTTCCCCAGTGGCTATGCTAAAATCCATCCGCACATTGCTTGCCTGTTGCAGCCTATTTCGATTATGAAATATGGCAAATGGACGTGAAAACGGCATTCCTTAAATGGATATCTTGAGGAAGATATCTATATGGAACAGCCGCTAGGTTTCACATCCAGTGATACTGATCACAAGGTTTGCAAGCTGCAAAGGTCCATATATGGACTTAAGCAAGCATCTCGGAGCTGGAACACTCGTTTCAATGATGTGATCAAAAAGTTTGGTTTCATCAAAAATGAAGAGGAACCATGTGTTTTCAAAAAGGGTCAGTGGGAGCGCTGTTGTCTTCCTCGTATTGTACGTGGATGACATCCTCCTTATTGGGAATGATATTCCCATGTTGACATCAGTCAAGATGTGGTTGTCCAAGGAATTCTCCATGAAAGACCTAGGTGAAGCATCCTTTATTCTAGGAATTAAGGTCTATAGGGATAGACCGAATAGGATGCTAGGACTTTCACAGAAGATGTACATAGAGGAAAGTACTAAAGAGGTTTAGTATGGAAAACTCTAAGAGGGGATTAATACCCTTCAGACATGGTATTCATCTTTCCAAGAAGATGTGCCCTAGCACACCTGAGGAAATAGAACGCATGAGCAAGATCCCTTATGCTTCTGCAATAGGGAGCCTCATGTATGCCATGCTATGTACACGACCTGATATAGCCCATGCTGTGAGTGTCACAAGCAGATATCAGTCAAATCCAGGTGAAGAACACTGGACTTCTGTGAAATGTATCCTTAAGTACTTGAGAAGAACTAAGGATATGATGTTGGTCTTTGGTAATGGAGAACTCCAAGTCCAGGGATACACAGACTCGGATTTCATGTCCGATATAGATGATCGAAAGTCGACATCTGGAAGTCTGTTTGTGTGCAATGGTGGAGCTGTCAGCTGGAAGAGTTCCAAGCAAACTGTGATAGCAGATTCCACCATGGAAGCAGAATATATGCTGCATCAGAGGCTGCAAAGGAAGCATTCTGGTACAAGAAGTTTGCTGCAGAAATTGGAGTAATGCCATCAGATGCCATTCCTCTTATACTGCGACAACAATGGCGCCATAGCCCTTGCTAAGGAGCCGAGGTCTCACCAGAAATCCAAGCACATTGAGCGGCGATACCACCTCATCCGCGATTACCTCGAGAAAGGGTTACGTCGAGGTCAAGAGAGTCAACTCCACAGATAATGTGGCAGACCCACTTACAAAGCCGTTGGGCCAGCAGAAGATCGAAGCCCACCTTGAGAAGATGGGACTTAGACTTGTAGCCAATTGGCTTTAGGACAAGTGGGAGATTGTTAGATATATGTGCCCTAGAAGCCAGAATTGGCTGACACTTGTAATACACTTCTAGGGGCAAAATTATAATTTTGACTAAAATCAATAAAATGGGTTATTTTCTATCACATATGTGTATTTAGTGTCTGTGATACATCCTTTGAGTTAATGGTAATGATAATTCATATTTTCAAGAGTTGAAAATTTAAGACATGAATAATCATTATTAACTCATAAAATTGCTCCCGACCATAGGATCATCACGAGGATGGTGATTGATCCGGAAGGTTGGTGTACAATCGCTTCTCTTTAGTAGATGAGTCTTGAGTCTACGGTGTGGAGACACCGGAGCGAGAGTACAGGTACTCGTTAGAGAACGAGGGCACTGAGCGTGACCACCTCGAGTAGTCATTAGGGAGTCTACCTTCTCGTCAATGACTGACTCGATGCTGCAGTAGTGTGTCTGGTTCTTTGACCTGAGGTGCATCGGCAGTTCACCTTGAGGGTGTTATAGTTTGACTACACCATTACTCGGTCTCCTAGCCATATGGAACCCTGAGGTGTATGTTGGCTATAGCATGTTCATTGTAGGAACTGGATTGCATCAAGATGGAATCTATCTACCTCGGTGGTAGAGGAGCAGCCCTATGATGATCATGAGAATCAAGTCCAGAAATCCATGGCCATGGTAGAGTGAAATAATAGAAAGAGTTTCTATTTAGATTTTCACATTGGACTTCGAATCGAATGATTACATCATATGACAGAGACTAGGGTTTGACGAGTTCACCTTAACCCTAATCTGATCGGGGCTCAAGATAGAAGAACTTAATCACACAGGTAGCTGCACCAAGAGGTTCGCATTCAGCTCTGATGGGTTGCCACCATATACTGCTAGGTGTCACTGGTGGATTTTGGGAGCAATTAGAATGATTTAGATGATCGATCATTCTAGCTGTTCGAATCAGAAGAGTTCTGATCCATCGAAAGGAGTTTCGATGATGTCGATGATAGAGATCATGACATATCCCATTACCATACAGAACTGAACCTAACTGGGTCACACAAACAAGGGTTTGAATCTGGTGATCATCAATTGAACTGATCTAGTTCAATTGATCTGAATGAGATTCAATTAGGTTCAAGGAAATCGTGCTAGCACTCGATTGAACCTAACGTTCTTCTTTTGCTATCATAAATAAGTTGTCCTGTCTGAGCCAAAGGAGTTTGTGCTCAATCAGAGGCCTTCATATGGTCTGACTGGAGGTTGTCCAAGTCAGAAAAGGTTGTCTTATTTGTAAGACATTACCTGCCATTTTTGGTCACCTGCCATTTCTTGTTCTTTGACTTTGGTCAAAAGTCTACCTTTGACTGGTCAAACGTTGACCATTGACCCTTTGACTTTTGACCACATGTCATGCACCTATTGGAGAGCTGGTGGGGGCCTGTCCCCCTGCCAGAACCTGGCAAGGAGGAGGGCGCACGCCAAGGGTGGCGTGAGCCCAAGTTTGGAGGAGCCTTGGAGTCCTTGTTGGACAAGGACTCCACCTCTCTTTTGGATTCCAATTAGAGTTCTCCCTAAAACCAACTTTGACTGGTCTTAGGCGCCCTCTAAGTAGGAATCCAGGGGACTCTATTCCCACCAATCAGATTTAGATCTGATTTCACAAAGGGTTGTGATTGGTTGGGAATAAGAGAAGCTGGATCACAGTCAGTCTATAAATAAGACCCTGTGCCCAACTCAAACACAGTAATTGAATTGAGATCAAAGTTCCCCACGCCCCAAGGCTGCCTCTCCCCTCTTCCTCCATGCCAAACCATCTTCTCCCCTTGCTCTCCACGTCCAAAAGGAGTTTTGGACCTTGGTTGGTGCGATCCAGATCAAAGAAAGGCGATCAAAAGCAAGAAGGCTGCACTGCTGCAAAGGACGACTGCAGATCTTCAAAAGGAGTTTTGAAGATCCTCCAGATCAGATCCAGATCTAATTTTTGGAGGTGTGATAGAGAAGAAGAGGATCTCCAGATCCAGCCCGAGTGGATACCGGTAGAGGCCAGGCGCTTGCGTGGCTAGATCCAGAACCTTCCGCTGCAAACAGGATCATCAACAGGGTAATAGGATTACCCAAATCAGGTAAATTAAATTTGATTTAATTTATCTTTATTTTATTTTTATTATTAAAATAATAAAATTAGATCTGAAACATCCCAGATCTGATTGGGATCGAGAGAAAAATTTTGAAATATATCTCTCGATCTGATCAGATTTGAATGAACATGGTCCGAGAAATCAGAATTTCCCTTTAGCGTGTGCTATGGGCAGCATGCCATCGGATCTATGGGCTTAAGGAAGATGCCCCCTTCTATAGGGCTTCTTCAAGAACCCTAGGGTGGCAACTCTAGAGAGAAGAGAAGAAGAGAGTTGAGGGAGAAAAGATCTGTATTCCATAGC
Organism: Cocos nucifera; assembly: GCA_006176705.1. Classification (NCBI taxonomy): domain Eukaryota; kingdom Viridiplantae; phylum Streptophyta; class Magnoliopsida; order Arecales; family Arecaceae; genus Cocos; species Cocos nucifera. The sequence goes on along the minus strand of QRFJ01006838.1, from coordinate 6,588 downwards.
ATTCATAGCCTTAATAAAATCCTAATACAATCTATATATTTATACATAGCCATTAGGCCCGACCAAAAAACTTCTTGGCTAACCCAATACATGAAAGCACTCACCGAGTCCATGTACACCCATATCTCCCATGCTCTCATCCTCTGGATCTAGACCAGACCCATACATAAATTAGCCACCTTAAGACCTCTCAAACTAGGTCTTAAGTGAAGGAAAATCCTAATTTCCCGGACCAGGTTCGTTCAGATCTGATTGGATCAAGAGATATATTTCAAAATTTTTTTTCTCTGATCCAAATTAGATCTTGGATATTTCAGATCTGATTCTTATTATCCTGATAATAAAAATAAAATCTAGATAAATTAAATCAAATTTAATTTATCTTGATGTAGGATAATCCTATTATCCATTGATAATCTTGTAAGCAGCGAAAAGTTCTGGATCTAGCCATACAAGTGCCTGGCCTCTATCGATATCCACTTGGACTGGATCTAGAGATCCTCTTCTTCTCTATCATGTCTCCAAAAATCAGATCTGAATCTGATTTGGAGGATCTTCAAAACACCTTTTGAAGATCAGCAGTTGTCCTTTGCAGCAGTGCAGCCTTCTAGCTTTCTGTCACCTTTCTCTCATCTGGATTGCACCAACTTGGATCCCAAACCACTTTGGGTGTGGAGAGGAGAAGGAGAAGATGGGCTTGGCATGGAGGAGGAGGAGAGAACCAGCCTTGGGGCATGGAGAATTCTCAGATACTTTTTGAGTTGGGCATAGGGTCTTATTTATAGACTATGCGTGATCCAACTCCTCTTCCTTCCCAACCAATCACAACCCTTTATGAAATCAGATCTAAATCTGATTGGTGGGAAATAGAGTCCCTTGGATTCCTCCTTAGATGGCACCTAAGACCAGTCAAACTTGGTTCTTAGGAGAAGTCTAATTGAAATCCAAAAAGGAGATGGAGTCCTTATCCAACAGGGACTCCTGGGCGCCTCCAGCTTGGGCACACGCCAAGGGTGGCGTGCACCCTCCTCCTTGCCAGGTTCTGGTAGGGGGACAAGCCCCCACCAGCTCTCCAATAGGTGCATGACACATGGACAAAAGTCAAAGTGTCAATGGTCAACATTTGACCAGTCAAAGGTCAACTTTTGACCAAAGTCAAAGGACGAGAAATGGCAGGTGACCAAAAATGGCAGGTATTGTCTTACAAAATAAGACAACCCTTTTCTGACCTGGACAAGCTCCAGTCAGACCAAGTGAAGGCCTCTGATCGAGCACAAACTCCTTTGGCTCAGTCAGGACAACTATTTATGATAGTAAAAGAAGAACGTTAGGTTCAATCGAGTGCTAGCACGATTTTCTTGAACCTAATTGAATCTCATTCAGATCAATTGAACTAGATTCAGTTCAATTGATGATCACCAGATTCAAACCCTTATTTGTGTGACCCAGTTAGGTTCAGTTCTGTATGGTAATGGGATATGTCATGATCTCTATCATCGACATCATCGAAACTCCTTTCGATGGATCAGAACTCTTCTGATTCGAACAGCTAGAATGATCGATCATCTAAATCATTCTAATTGCTCCCAAAATCCACCAGTGACACCTAGCAGTATATGGTGGCAACCCATCAGAGCTGAATGCGAACCTCTTGGTGCAGCTACCTGTGTGATTAAGTTCTTCTATCTTGAGCCCCGATCAGATTAGGGTTAAGGTGAACTCGTCAAACCCTAGTCTCTGTCATATGATGTAATCATTCGATTCAAGTCCGATGTGAAAACCTAAATAGAAACTCTTTCTATTATTTCACTCTGCCATGGCCATGGGCTTCTGGACTTGATTCTCATGATCATCATAGGGCTGCTCCTCTACCACCGAGGTAGATAGATTCCATCTTGATGCTATCCAGCTCCTACAATGAACATGCTATAGCCAACATACACCTCAGGGTTCCATATGGCTAGGAGACCGAGTAATGGTGTAGTCAAACTATAACACCCTCAAGGTGAACTGTCGATGCATCTCAGGTCAAAGAACCAGACACACTACTGCAGCATCGAGTCAGTCATTGACGAGAAGGTAGACTTCCCTAATGACTACTCGAGGTGGTCACGCTCAGTGCCCTCGTTCTCTAACGAGTACCTGTACTCTCGCTCCGGTGTCTCCACACCATAGACTCAAGACTCATCTACTAAAGAGAAGCGATTGTACACCAACCTTCCGGATCAATCACCATCCTCGTGATGATCCTATGGTCGGAAGCATTTTATGAGTTAATAATGATTATTCATGTCTTAAATTTTCAACTCTTGAAAATATGAATTATCATTACCATTAACTCAAAGGATGTATCACAGACACTAAATACACATATGTGATAGAAAATAACCCATTTTATTGATTTTAGTCAAAATTATAATTTTGCCCCTAGAAGTGTATTACAAGTGTCAGCCAATTCTGGCTTCTAGGGCACATATATCTAACAATCTTCCACTTATCCTAAAGCCAATTGGCTACAAGTCTAAGTCCCATCTTCTCAAGGTGGGCTTCGATCTTCTGCTGGCCCAACGGCTTTGTAAGCGGGTTCTGCCACATTGTCTGTGGAGTCAACTCTCTTGACCTCGACGTAACCCTTCTCGAGGTAATCGCGGATGAGGTGGTATCACCACTCAATGTGCTTGGATTTTTGGTGAGACCTTCGGCTCCTTAGCAAGGGCTATGGTGCCATTGTTGTCGCAGTATAGAGGAATGGCATCTGATGGCATTACTCCAATTTCTGCAGCAAACTTCTTGTACCAGAATGCTTCCTTCGCAGCCTCTGATGCAGCATATATTCTGCTTCCATGGTGGAATCTGCTATCACATTTGCTTGGAACTCTTCCAGCTACAGCATCGAGTCAGTCATTGACGAGAAGGTAGACTTCCTAATGACTACTCGAGGTGGTCACGCTCAGTGCCCTCGTTCTCTAACGAGTACCTGTACTCTCGCTCTGGTGTCTCCACACCGTAGACTCAAGACTCATCTACTAAAGAGAAGCGATTGTACACCAACCTTCCGGATCAATCACCATCCTCGTGATGATCCTATGGTCGGGAGCATTTTATGAGTTAATAATGATTATTCATGTCTTAAATTTTCAACTCTTGAAAATATGAATTATCATTACCATTAACTCAAAGGATGTATCACAGACACTAAATACACATATGTGATAGAAAATAACCCATTTTATTGATTATAGTCAAAATTATAATTTTGCCCCTAGAAGTGTATTACAAGTGTCAGCCAATTCTGGCTTCTAGGGCACATATATCTAACAATCTCCCACTTGTCCTAAAGCCAATTGGCTACAAGTCTAAGTCCCATCTTCTCAAGGTGGGCTTCGATCTTCTGCTGGCCCAACGGCTTTGTAAGTGGGTCTGCCACATTATCTGCGGAGTTGACTCTCTTGACCTCGACGTAACCCTTCTCGAGGTAATCGCGGATGAGGTGGTATCGCCGCTCAATGTGCTTGGATTTCTGGTGAGACCTCGGCTCCTTAGCAAGGGCTATGGCGCCATTGTTGTCGCAGTATAGAGGAATGGCATCTGATGGCATTACTCCAATTTCTGCAGCAAACTTCTTGTACCAGAATGCTTCCTTTGCAGCCTCTGATGCAGCATATATTCTGCTTCCATGGTGGAATCTGCTATCACAGTTTGCTTGGAACTCTTCCAGCTGACAGCACCACCATTGCACACAAACAGACTCCCAGATGTCGACTTTCGATCATCTATATCGGACATGAAATCCGAGTCTGTGTATCCCTGGACTTGGAGTTCTCCATTACCAAAGACCAACATCATATCCTTAGTTCTTCTCAAGTACTTAAGGATACATTTCACAGAAGTCCAGTGTTCTTCACCTGGATTTGACTGATATCTGCTTGTGACACTCACAGCATGGGCTATATCAGGTCGTGTACATAGCATGGCATACATGAGGCTCCCTATTGCAGAAGCATAAGGGATCTTGCTCATGCGTTCTATTTCCTCAGGTGTGCTAGGGCACATCTTCTTGGAAAGATGAATACCATGTCTGAAGGGTATTAATCCCCTCTTAGAGTTTTCCATACTAAACCTCTTTAGTACTTTCTCTATGTACATCTTCTGTGAAAGTCCTAGCATCCTATTCGGTCTATCCCTATAGACCTTAATTCCTAGAATAAAGGATGCTTCACCTAGGTCTTTCATGGAGAATTCCTTGGACAACCATAATTTGACTGTTGTCATCATGGGAATATCATTCCCAATAAGGAGGATGTCATCCACGTACAATACGAGGAAGACAACAGCGCTCCCACTGACCTTTTTGAAAACACACGGTTCCTCTTCATTTTTGATGAAACCAAACATTTTGATCACATCATTGAAATGAGTGTTCCAGCTCCGAGATGCTTGCTTAAGTCCATATATGGACCTTTGCAGCTTGCAAACCTTGTGATCAGTATCACTGGATGTGAAACCTAGCGGCTGTTCCATATAGATATCTTCCTCAAGATATCCATTTAAGAATGCCATTTTCACGTCCATTTGCCATATTTCATAATCGAAATAGGCTGCAACGGCAAGCAATGTGCGGATGGATTTTAGCATAGCCACTGGGAAAAGGTATCCTGATAGTCAATGCCTTCGCATTGACTATAACCTTTTGCCACTAGTCTAGCCTTGAATGTCTCCACATTTCCCATCTGCACCAATCTTTCTCTTGAAGATCCATTTACACCCAATAGGTACTATACCTTCTGGTGGATCTACCAAGGTCCAGACTTGGTTTGAGTGCATCGAGTCAATTTCTGACTGCATTGCCTCTAGCCATTTCTCGGAGTCGATATCTGATATCGCCTCGTTGTAGGTTTTGGGATCATCACCATGAGCACCATTACCTACGAGGAACATTTTCTCTACTTCCTCTGAAATAATACCTAAGTATCTTTCAGGGGGATGGAAAACTCTTTTCCGATCTACGAGGTGGAGGAGGTAGTGTTCTTATTGGCTCAACCTGATTTGGTTCCAATTGGTCCTTAGCTCGTTGTACTTGTGAGACTTTCTCATCAAGCTTAATCTGCTTTCCAATGCCGCTATCTTGAATAAACTATTTTTCAAGAAAGATGGCATGTCGACTCACAATCACATTGTGGTCTTCTGGAATGTAGAAATAGTATCCTAATGACTCTTTAGGATATCCTATGAATCGAGCTCTAAAGGACCTAAACTCTAACTTGTCCGCTTGTTGTCTTTTGACATGAGCCGGACAACCCCAAATTCTGAGATGACTCAGACTTGGTTTCTTACCATGCCATATCTCATACGGTGTGGTAGGAACGGTTTTAGAGGGAACCCTATTCAGTAGATAAATTGAAGTTAACAATGAGTGTCCCCAAAGAAAATCAGGGAGGTCTGTGAAGCTCATCATGGATCGGACCATATCCAATAGAGTCCGATTTCTCCATTCTGAAACCCATTGAGTTGAGGTGTTCCTGGTGGAGTCCATTGAGAGACTATGCCATTTTTCCTTGAGATAGTCTAGGAATTCTCGGCTAAGGTATTCACCTCCTCGATCTGATCGAAGAACCTTAATGGATTTTTCAGTTTATTTTTCTACTTCATGTCTGAATTCTTTGAACTTTTCAAAAGCTTCAGACTTGTGTCTCATAAGATACACATACCCATACCTAGACAGATCATCGGTAAAGGTAATGAAGTAGACAAAATTGCCTCTAGCCGGCACATCAAATGGGCCGCACACATCAGTATGTACTAGGGCAAGGAGATCTGTGGCCCTTTCCCCATGTCCAACAAAAGGGAGTTTAGTCATTTTGCCTTGAAGACAAGATTCACAAGTTGGATATGACTCGAAAGTCAATGGACTCAATAGCCCATTTTTCTCCAATTTGTTGATCCTATCTTCTGCTATATGACCTAATCTCAGGTGCCATAGATACCTATCATTTGGACTATCCCTAGGTCATTTGGCATTCACATTTTGCTCGATAGTTAGAACAGGTACATCAATATGTAGCTGATAAAGACCATTAATAAGAAAACCATTTGCAATTTTATTTCTTTCATAAAGAATGTTACAATGGTCCTTAAAGAAGGTAATCACATAGCCTTCTAGTGCTAAGCATGAAACAGAAATCAAATTTCTGCTAGCTGCAGGCACATAATAACAGTCTTTCAAAACTAAGTCTAAACCAGATGGTAATCGAAGAGGGTATGTTTCCCACCGCCACTGCAGCAACTCTTGCTCCATTACCGATGCATAGGATCATGTCTCCATTCCTCAGCCTCCTGCTACCCTGAAGACCTAGCATGGAAGTGCACAGATGAGCACTAGAACCAGAGTCAAGCACCCAACTGGATGCAGAGGAAATCGTAAGGTTAGACTCAATAACGAGCATACCTCCAGAAGGACCTTCCTTCTTGTTCTTCAGGGTGGCCAGGTAAGTAGGGCAGTTCCACTTCTAGTGGCCATCGCTGTTGCAATGGAAAATACTTTTCTTTGACATCGGCCTTCTTCTTCGGCTCTGCCTTCTTCTTCTTTCC
>QRFJ01006837.1:0-43114 GCA_006176705.1 Cocos nucifera | reverse complement strand
GGGGACAAGCCCCCACCAGCTCTCCAATAGGTGCATGACATGTGGTCAAAGTCAAAGTGTCAATGGTCAACATTTGACCAGTCAAAGGTAGACTTTTGACCAAAGTCAAAGAACAAGAAATGGCAGGTGACCAAAAATGGCAGGTAATGTCTTACAAAATAAGACAACCTTTTCTGACTTGGACAACCTCCAGTCAGACCATATGAAGGCCTCTGATTGAGCACAAACTCCTTTGGCTCAGTCAGGACAACTTATTTATGATAGTAAAAGAAGAACGTTAGGTTCAATCGAGTGCTAGCATGATTTTCTTGAACCTAATTGAATCTCATTCAGATCAATTGAACTGGATCAGTTCAATTGATGATCACCAGATTCAAACCCTTATTTGTGTGACCCAGTTAGGTTCAGTTCTATATGGTAATGGGATATGTCATGATCTCTATCATCGACATCATCGAAACTCCTTTCGATGGATCAGAACTCTTCTGATTCGAACAACTAGAATGATCGATCATCTAAATCATTCTAATTGCTCCCAAAATCCACCAGTGACACCTAGCAGTATATGGTGGCAACCCATCAAAAGCTGAAAATGCGAACCTCTTGGTGCAGCTACCTGTGTGATTAAGTTCTTCTATCTTGAGCCCCGATCAGATTAGGGTTAAGGTGAACTCGTCAAACCCTAATTTCTATCATATGATTGTAATCATTCGATTCAAGTCCGATGTGAAAATCTTAAATAGAAACTCTTTCTATTATTTCACTCTGCCATGGCCATGGGCTTATGGACTTGATTCTCATGATCATCATAGGGCTGCTCCTCTACCACCGAGGTAGATAGATTCCATCTTGGATGCAATCCAATTCCTACAATGAACATGCTATAGCCAACATACACCTCAGGATTTTGAATGGCTAGGAGACCGAGTCATGGTGTAGTCAAACTATAACACCCTCAAGGTGAACTACCGATGCACCTCAGGTCAAAGAACCAGACACACTACTGCAGCATCGAGTCAGTCATTGACGAGAAGGTAGACTTCCTTAATGACTACTCGAGGTGGTCACGCTCAGTGCCCTCATTCTCTAACGAGTACCTGTACTCTCGCTCTGGTGTCTCCACACCGTAGACTCAAGACTCATCTACTATAAGAGAAGCGATTGTACACCAACCTTCCGGATCAATCACCATCCTCATGATGATCCTATGGTCAGGAGCATTTTATGAGTTAATAATGAATTATTCATGTCTTAAATTTTCAACTCTTGAAAATATGAATTATCATTACCATTAACTCAAAGGATGTATCACAGACACTAAATACACATATGTGATAGAAAATAATCCATTTTATTGATTTATTAGTCAAAATTATAATTTTGCCCCTAGAAGTGTATTAAAGGTGTCAGCCAATTCTGGCTTCTAGGGCACATATATCTAACAATCTCCCACTTATTCTAAAGCCAATTGGCTACAAAGTCTAAGTCCCATCTTCTCAAGGTGGGCTTCGATCTTCTGCTGGCCCAACGGCTTTGTAAGCAGGTCTGCCACATTATCTGTGGAGTCGACTCTCTTGACCTCGACGTAACCCTTCTCGAGGTAATCACGGATGAGGTGGTATCGCCGCTCGATGTGCTTGGATTTCTGGTGAGACCTCGGCTCCTTAGCAAGGGCTATGGCATGCCATTATTGTCGCAGTACAGAGGAATGGCATCTGATGGCATCACTTCCGATCTTCATGCAGCAAACTTCTTGTACCAGAATGGTTCCTTCATAGCTTCTGATGCAGCGATATATTCTGCTTCCATGGTGGAATCTGCTATCACTATTTGCTTGAAACTTTTTCAACTGACAGCTCCACCATTGCACACAAACAGACTCCCAGATGTCGACTTTCGATCATCTACATCGGACATAAAGTTCGAGTCTGTATATCCCTGGACTTGGAGTTCTCCATTACCAAAGACCAGTAACATATCCTTAGTTCTTCTCAAGTACTTAAGGATACATTTCACAGAAGTCCAGTGTTCTTCACCTGGATTCGACTGATATCTGCTCGTGACACTCACAGCATGGGCTATATCAGGTCGTGTACATAACATGGCATACATGAGGCTCCCTATTGCTGAAGCATAAGGGATCTTGCTCATGCATTCTATTTCCTCAGGTGTGCTAGGGCACATCTTCTTGGAAAGATGAATACCATGTCTGAAGGGTATTAAATCCCCTCTTAGAGTTTTCCATACTAAACCTCTTTAGTACTTCCTCTATGTACATCTTCTGTGAAAGTCCTAGCATCCTATTCGGTCTATCTCTATAGACCTTAATTCCTAGAATAAAGGATGCTTCTCCTAGGTCTTTCATGGAGAATTCTTTAGATAACCATATTTTAACTGATGGTCAACATGGGAATATCATTTCCCAATAAGGAGGATGTCATCCACGTACAATACGAGGAAGACAACAGCGCTCCCACTGACCTTTTTGAAGACACATGGTTCCTCCTCATTTTTGATGAAATCAAATATTTTGATCACATCATTAAAATGAGTGTTCCAGCTCCGAGATGCTTGCTTAAGTCCATATATGGACCTTTGCAGCTTGCAAACCTTGTGATCATCATCACTGGATGTGAAACCTAGCGGCTGTTCCATATAGATATCTTCCTCAAGATATCCATTTAAGAATGCCATTTTCACATCCATTTGCCATATTTCATAATCGAAATAGGCTGCAACAGCAAGCAATGTGTGGATGGATTTTAGCATAGCTACTGGGGAAAAGGTATCCTGATAGTCAATGCCTTCGCGTTGACTATAACCTTTTGCCACTAATCTAGCCTTGAATGTCTCCACATTCCCATCTGCACCAATCTTTCTCTTGAAGATCCATTTACACCCAATAGGTACTATACCTTCTGGTGGATCTACCAAGGTCCAGACTTGGTTTGAGTGCATCGAGTCAATTTCTGACTTCATTGCCTCTAAGCCATTTCTCGGAGTCGATATCTGATATCGCCTCATTATAGGTTTTGGGATCATCACCATGAACCCCATTACCTATGAGGAATATTTTCTCTACATCCTCTGAAATAGTACCTAAGTATCTTTCAGGGGGACGGAAAAACTCTTTCCGATCTACGAGGTGGAGGAGGTAGTGTTCTTGGATTGGCTTCAACCTGATTTGGTTCCATTTGGTCCTTAGCTCGTTGCTCTTGTGAGACTTTCTCATCGAGCTTGATCTACTTTCCAATGCCGCTATCTTGAATAAACTATTTTTCAAGAAAGATGGCATGTCGACTCACAATCACATTGTGGATCTTCTGGAATGTAGAAATAATATCCTAATGACTCTTTAGGATATCCTATGAATCGAGCTCTGAAGGACCTAAACTCTAACTTGTCCGCTTGTTGTCTTTTGACATGAGCCGGACAACCCCAAATTCTGAGATGACTCAGACTTGGTTTCTTACCATGCCATATCTCATACGGTGTGGTAGGAACGGTTTTAGAAGGAACCCTATTCAGTAAGTATATTGCAGTTAACAAACAGTATCCCCAAAGAAAATTCAGGAAGGTCTGTGAAGCTCATCATGGATCGGACCATATCTAATAGGGTCTGATTTCTCCATTCTGAAACCCTATTGAGTTGAGGTGTTCCTGGTGGAGTCCATTGAGAGACTATGCCATTTTTCTTAAGATAGTCTAGGAATTTTCGACTAAGGTATTCACCTCCTCGATCTGATCGAAGAACCTTAATGGGTTTTTCAATTTGCTTTTCTACTTCATGTCTGAATTCTTTGAACTTTTCAAAAGCTTCAGACTTGTGTCTCATAAGATACACATACCCATACCTAGATAAATCATCGGTAAAGGTTATGAAGTAGACTAAATTGCCTCTAGCCGGCACATCAAATGGGCCGCACACATCTGTATGTACTAGGGCAAGAAGATCCTGTGGCCCTTTCCCATGTCCTACAAAAGGGAGCTTAGTCATTTTGCCATGAAGACAAGATTCACAAATTGGATATGACTCGAAAGTCAATGGACTCAATAGCCCATTTTTCTTCCAATTTGTTAATCCTATCTTCTGCTATATGACCTAATCTTAGGTGCCATAGATATCTATTCATTTGGACTATCCCTAGGATGTTTTGATTTTATGGCATTCACATTTTGCTCGAAGTTAAAACAGATACATCAACATGTAACTGATAAAGACTGTTAATAAGAAAACCATTTGCAATTTTATTTCTTTCATAAAGAATGTTACAATGGTCCTTAAGAAAATTAATTCACATAGCCTTCTAATGCTAAGGCAATGAAATAGAAATCAAATTCCTGCTTAGCTGCAGGCACATAATAACAGTCTTTTAAAACTAAGTCTAAACCAGATGGTAGTCGAAGAGGGTATGTTTCCCACGGCCACTGCAGCAACTCTTGCTCCATTTTCGATGCGTAGGATCATGTCACCATCCCTCAGCCTCCTGCTATCCTCAAGACCCTGCATAGAAGTGCACAGATGAGCACTAGAACTAGAGTCAAGCACCCAACTGGATGCAGAAGAAACCGTAAGGTTAGACTCAATAACGAGCATACCTCCAGAAGGACCTTCCTTCTTGTTCTTCAGGGTGGCCAGGTAAGTAGGGACAGTTCCGCTTTCAATGGCCGTCGCTGTTGTAATGGAAACACTTTCTTTTGACATTAGTCTTCTTCTTTAGTTCTGCCTTCTTCTTCTTTCCTCCTTCCACCTTCTGCTTTTTCACAGACTTCTTTTTCTTTCCATAAGACTTTCTTTTGGAAGAAGTCCATTCCATAGCAAGAACTGAGCCTTTAGAACCTTTCATAGAAAGCTCAGCGGTAACCAGCATATTCATTAACTTCGGCCAAGGAATTTTGAAGTTTATGCATGTGGTAATTCATGATGAATTGCCCATATGCATCAGTCAAGGATTGCAGAATAATATCATTCTGCAGATCCAAGTCTAACTTCACACCGAGCTTCTCAAGCTCTTCCAATGTCCTTGATCATCATCAGACAGTGATCTTGGACTGACTGCCCATCATGCATCTTAGCCTTAAAAAGTCATTTCGTGACTTGATACTTGGCTGCGCGACTCTGTTCACCAAACATCTTCTATAGGTGAGCCAACATTTGGCGAGCAGTCCTGATATCTTCATGTTGGCGCTGGAGCTCATCAGACATCGAGCCCAACATGTAATATCTGGCCTTATTATCTTCATCTATCCATTTTTCCAGAGATGCTCTCTGTTCAGTGGATGGACGGGCTGGTAAGGTGGGAGGGTCCTGGTCCAATACATGGGTTAACTTCTCGAAACCCAAAATGATTTTGTAGTTTCTGAGCCAATCTTTATAATTAGGTTCGGTCAGTCTATGTGTGTCCAGGATACGTGCCAATGGATTGGATGCAGACATTTTTCTATAGAGAGTCAAAGATTCTAGTTAGATACTGTAATTATGACTTGACCAATTTATTTAGAGATTTTATTTTTAAACAAATTAGCTCCACTATTTTCTTCGGATCCCTACACTCCCTCTGTAGAGATGCAAAAATCTCCATGATTAATGATTTCTAGTGGGTGGTGCGGTCTCACCAACTGACTCATCACCTCACCTAACAGTTATTGGTGATGGGTTAGCCAATGAGTGAACAACTCTTGTTCAATGATTCTCTAATCATGGTGCACCCAAACTTGGTCTCTAATTCATGAATCTCACCGTATCCAAAATATTGATCCACTCCTTAGTTAAGTCAGACCCACCATTTGCATAGACTGGATTCCTAATTGAGTCTCTCACCGTATCCAAAATATTGAGCCCAACTCATCCTCCAGCCCATAGCATCCAATGCCTAATAGACATGGTTGCATCTTTCCGGTGCAACTGAGCCACTGTATCCAGCCGAGAACAATCAACCCGGGAAGGGCCCGCACATCTACAATGGTGGAAGACCTTCAGACTTAATCTTTTCTTAGGGAGAATTGATTTCAGGTCTCATTAAACTAGACTTGACATAGTCATAACAATTATGACTAACCTAGTGGCATGGGTTAGCTCGGATTATTGACCACCTCAGATCAGAACTGAGTCAACAAGATATGGCCAGGTAAGTGAGATCGGTGGAAGGGATATGCCATTAACTCATACAAGAATGCATTCGAGTCGAGTAGCTTCCAATTAAAAATCAGTCGGTCGTATCTGCCAAACTTACCTTAGACACCAAATTGTTGAGCCAGAACCAATTGGGTTAGCCTACAATCCAGACTCTAACCTCTGAGCCTAATTAGGTCTTAGCTTGATCGTGACTCGATCTTGACCCAGACTTAATCCTATTAGGCTGGTCAATTTAAGCATTGTTGATCCCATCTAACCAACTCTTGATTCGGTTTGATCAACCGCTTAGACCTAATTGAGCTACCCAAGCCCGAACCCAAGTATTATGAATATGTCTTAGATCTGAAAATTCTCAATTTTAGACCTAATTAATATTTCATAATCTTAATTTTTAATTAAGTAGGGTTCATAAATAAAATATGCACAATAAATCCTAGGGTTTCAGGATCTAGGGATTTTGCAGAAAGTAAGTTTTGGGTTTCTGATTAAGGACGAACGCGCAGCACCCCTACACATCATAAGAACACCCCATCGAATGGGAAGGAGAGGGCCTTTAAATCCTTTTTCGTTCTTATGATCGGACGGCCAAGAGGAACGCCTTAATCAGGAACATGTAATACTACAAAACAGTTTTAGATCTATATCATATATCTCATATACAAATTAGATCTAATCATGGCATATTTTGCATACATCTCATGTATCGAATCATGCATATTTTCAGATCTAAATTATCTCATAATAATCTAAAAAATTAGATTTAAATTGATCTTATCAAAATAAATTCTAATCTAGATAATTATGTAGAACTATTCTACAACTAGTCTAGACATGCATCAATCATATCTCATATGATGTTAAAATTAAATAATTTTTTATTTTCTATTTTTTAGATGTTATTATAATAATTATAATATCAAAAAATAGTAAATAAATAGATCTAAAATATGATTTAATCAAATTAAATTAAAAATATGCAAGACTATTCTATAGAACTATTCTATTTTAGAACTAGTCATGCATATTTTCTAATCTTAGATCCAAATTCATTTAATTTTAATTTTTTTCTAATTTTAGATCTGATCACATCTCATGTGACATCTGAAATCACTTATTTTTTAATTAAAATAAATTTAAAATCAGATCTAAATATTTTAGAACCTTGGCTCTGATACCAGTTGAAGGAAAATCCTGATTTTCTCGGACCAGGTTCGTTCAGATCTGATCAGATCAAGAGATATATTTCAAAATTTTTTTTTTTTGATCTAAATTAGATCTAAAATATTTTAGATCTAATTCTTATTATTTTAATAATTAAAATAAATTTAAATAAATTAAATCAAATTTAATTTACCTTGATTGGGTAATCCTATTACCCGTTGATGATCCTGTAAGCAGCGGAAGGTTCTGGATCTAGCCACGCAAGTGCCTGGCCTCTACCGGTATCCACTTAGGCTGGATCTAGAGATCCTCTTCTTCTCTATCACATCTCCAAAAATTAGATCTGGAATCTGATTTGGAGGATCTTCAAAATACCTTTTGAAGATCAGCAGTTGTCCTTTGCAGCAGCGCAGCCTTCTAGCTTTCTGTCGCCTTTCTCTCGATCTGGATTGCACCAACCAAGATCCCAAACTTCTTTTGGGACATGGAGAGGAGAGGGAGAAGATGGAACTTTGGCATGGAGGAGGAAGAGAGAGGCAGCCTTGGGGCATGTAGAGAATTGTTCTCCTCTTTGAGTTGGGCGCAGGGTCTTATTTATAGACTATGCGTGATCCAACTCCTCTTCTTCCCAACCAATCACAACCCTTTGTGAAATCAGATCTAAATCTGATTGGTGGGAATAGAGTCCCCTTGGATTCCATCCTTAGAGGGCGCCTAAGACCAGTCAAAGTTGGTTCTTAGGAGGAGTCTAATCGAAATCCAAAAAAGAGATGGAGTCCCTGTCCAACAGAAAGTCCTGGGCGCCTCAAGCTTGGGCGCACACCACCCTTGGCGTGTGCCCTCCTCCTTGCCAGGTTTCTAGCAGAGGGACAAGCCCCACCAGCTCTCCAATAGGTGCATGACATGTGGACAGAAGTCAAAGTGTCAATGGTCAACATTTGACCAGTCAAAGGTCAACTTTTGACCAAAGTCAAAGGACGAGAAATGGCAGGTGACCAAAAATGGTAGGTATTATCTTACAAAATAAGACAACCCTTTTTCTGACTTGGACAGGCTCCAGTCAGACCAAGTGAAGGCCTCTGATCGAGCACAAACTCCTTTGGCTCAGTCAGGACAACTATTTATGATAGTAAAAGAAGAACGTTAGGTTCAATCGAGTGCTAGCACGATTTTCTTGAACCTAATTGAATCTCATTCAGATCAATTGAACTAGATTAGTTCAATTGATGATCACCAGATTCAAACCCTTGTTTGTGTGACCCAGTTAGGTTCAGTTCTGTATGGTAATGGGATATGTCATGATCTCTATCATCGACATCATCGAAACTCCTTTCGATGGATCAGAACTCTTCTGATTCGAACAGCTAGAATGATCGATCATCTAAATCATTCTAATTGCTCCCAAAATCCATCAGTGACACCTAGCAGTATATGGTGGCAACCCATCAGAGCTGAATGCGAACCTCTTGGTGCAGCTACCTGTGTGATTAAGTTCTTCTATCTTGAGCCCCGATCAGATTAGGGTTAAGGTGAACTCGTCAAACCCTAGTCTCTGTCATATGATGTAATCATTCGATTCAAGTCCAATGTGAAAATCTAAATAGAAACTCTTTCTATTATTTCACTCTACCATGGCCATGGACTTCTGGACTTGATTCTCATGATCATCATAGGGCTGCTCCTCTACCACCGAGGTAGATAGATTCCATCTTGATGCAATCCAGTTCCTACAATGAACATGCTATAGCCAACATACACCTCAGGGTTTCATATGGCTAGGAGACCGAGTTATGGTGTAGTCAAACTATAACACCCTCAAGGTGAACTATCGATGCACCTCAGGTCAAAGAACCAGACACACCACTACAGCATCGAGTCAGTCATTGATGAGAAGGTAGACTTTCTAATGACTACTCGAGGTGGTCACGCTCAGTGCCCTCATTCTCTAATGAGTATCTGTACTCTCGCTTTGATGTCTCCACACCGTAGACTCAAGACTCATCTACTAAAGAGAAGCGATTGTACACCAACCTTCCGGATCAATCACCATCCTCGTGATGATCCTATGGTCGGAAGCATTTTATGAGTTAATAATGATTATTCATGTCTTAAATTTTCAACTCTTAAAAATATGAATTATCATTATCATTAACTCAAAGGATGTATCACAGACACTAAATACACATATGTGATAGAAAATAACCCATTTTATTGATAATAGTCAAAATTATAATTTTGCCCCTAGAAATGTATTACAAGTGTCAGCCAATTCTGGCTTTTAGGGCACATATATCTAACATTCTTCACCCCCCTTTTCCTTCCTGATAGGAGCCCTAGGGGTTGGGCCTTGGCTAGTGGGCTTGAAGCCGATGGAGGTACCAAAACCTCGGTAGCAGTAGCTTCGATAGGTGCGGCCATACTTGGAGCATCGACCTAGGCCTTCTTGGAGGTCTCCTGGGTATGCTACTCTTTTTTTTGTGAGCTTGGACTTCATGGGATAGTCGCCTCAACTCTTCTAGATTCATTTCCACAATAATAGAAGAAAAACTAAAGTTAGAAGACAACCGAAAGGAACGGTAACAAGATTTGGATATATACCTATTGGGTTAAAGGGGCTAAGACTGATGTTAAAAAGAGTCTGATCATCTAGCAATTAGGACAACAGAGGAGCTCAGTAGTCTCTTAATTTGCTAACTAAATCAAGGTCATCTCTCTCTAATATAGGAGCTCAACAAATTGAATCTCTCATATAAAGTCCTACTTCTAAGGTCGGCCAAGAAATAAAGAAAAAATTTTTCTTCCAGTTGTGAATAGAAGAGGGGTGCTTTTAAGTAACTCCTTCTTGCCAAACAAGGGGGACAGGTATCATCAGTCCTTAGTAGTGGGATGGTATTTGAAAATGAAGTTGTTGCAGAATAGAAAAATGGTCGGATGGACCTCGACTGAGATGCAAAAGGATAGGAAGCCTATGATAAACCAATACAAGTTTGGGATCATGAAAGCAAAGAAAATGTTTAAAAATTGAAAGAGAGCTACAACAAAGGTAGGAATTGGGAGTCGAAGTCCAGCACGGAGAGCTTTGGTATATAAACAAAAGTGACCCGAGAGAGGAGTGCAAGCTCGGTCACTTGGTCCGAAAAGCTCCAGTTCGTACTCTGAAGGGATCCTGTATTGGACCCTTATCAGGAAAAGATCTTCGAAATGCAAAGAGCAAAAAATAGTCTCGGGTATGAAGGTCGGATGGGATGTTAGCCTAAGGTTGGCTTCTTCCCTAGAGATAAGGTCTTTAGAGTTTGAGCTGGCTAGACTTCTAGAACCAATGAACCAAGATACTTTGAAAGATATCTGGATCAAACTAAATGTGAAAAATTTCTTAAAAAATTAGAAGAAAAGGACTACAAATTTTTTGAAAGAACTCAAGAAGAACAATAAACTCCAATGAAGAAGCCAAAAGGACAAAATTAGGAGAAAAGCAAAGAAATGCAAGAAAAGAGTCGGGAGACTAACCTAAGTCGGTCGGAGGATTCAAGGGGACAGTCAAAAAAGTGAAAAACTGATGAAAGACACATCAACGGCTAGAGAAGCTATAATGAAAGAAGAACAAGGTACCAGAGGGAGATGAAGAATGGGAGAAGAAGAAGAAGAGAAGCATAGGCAAAGGTAGTAAGTCACGGGTGAGGGAGGTGCTTAAATAGCTAGGGAAAAAATCAGAGAAGGTTATGATTGTAGATCCTCTCCGCCCATTCCTTGCCTGCCACATGTCTCATTCATCATGCCTACAGATGATGACTGAGAAAGCATTCATGATGATGTACTTGGAGCACCATGCCAGGGGAATTTCAAGTGTTAGGATCATTTTAGATCATTTATCCATTAAGAACCTTCGATGCCAGTCGAAAAAAGCGAAAAATTTTCACCTTCTAAAAGCAGGAGACTAGAAAAGCACTTTGGCACTCACAGTATTTCATACTTCCTTTATTCGAACTTTGAATTCGAGAGTAGGGGACAAGTATTGGAAATAAAATAGCTCCCACCGAACTCCAGTGGAATGTCTAATCTTAGTGTGGCTCCATCTGAAGTCATGACCATAATGTCTGAGCATCATCCAAGCCTCTCTTTAGTTTCATTCCAATTTAGAAAGGTTGACCTCCAATTCATGTATGTCGGATGATCTTCTCCATTATAATCGACAGCCCTCTTCCAATGATCGCAGAATCAGTTAAACGCATGAGAAACTTTATTCAGACAAACTTGAACAGTGACAGAAGTTATTAATCAATTGATTCTGGATCTGGTATTAGTAGAACTCCATCAAGCATCAAATCTTAGCATAAGCCTGGCTATGTTTGCCAGCCAACCTCGAAGGCAACTAAATTCCCTCACTGTGGATGACAGTATATTTCCCCAATCTTATAACAAGGACTCTAGCCAGCCGAACTCTTTTCTGATTGAACTCTATTCAGTAGAATTCTTTTCCAGTCAAATTTCTCTACTCCATCTTATAAATGGTAGCCAACCTTGAAAGCAGCTGAACTTCCGAGACCAGCCATAATAGAGCCAGCAAGTAGCCACAAGTTTTGGTGGTCACCTATCTCGACTTCCAGCCAAACTCCTCTAAGAGACCCTAGCCGTGGTCCTTAATGAAGAACCCACTACTCTCTCTCTCTCTCTCTCTCTCTGACCTCTAGCTCGAATGTTCATATCCACTCTCGATCGACCTTAAAGATGGCCGAACTCCTTAAAGCAGTCAAGGGTAGCACTGGCAGAATCCAACTGACTGCAGGCCCGTCTTTTGCTGCTTAGAAGCCAACCTTCAAGTTTGGCAAGTCTGACCTCGAATTCTTCATCCTAATATGAGTAACCTATTATCAAGCATGGATGATTCCTGCTTCTCATCTAAACTCCATCAAATAAAACTCAACCACCTATGAGTCATGACAAACAATAGTCCATCTATTGTAACAAACTCCATGTGGTCCAAGCGGCCCACTAATACTCTGTTATAGCTATCACTTTCATTTTATTATAGGCTCTGCCTATATAAAGGATCCTCTAGATATGTTTTTCTCTCTAAGCTTTCATCTCTACTTACATTCTTTTGAGTACTTCATTCTTGTTGGCTAGGAAACTAACTTGATTATTGGTGGGTCCTGCCAGAGCCACCCATCTCCAATTTGGACTTCATCTTGCAGGTCTCATCGGCGACCTCATCTTCTCCAACTCCAATAAACTCCGGCATCAGCACTATTTTCTGCACCAATAAGATCTATAGAGATAGATTGAAGAGGATGCTAGGTCTATCATAGAAGATGTACATAAAGAAGGTGCTGAAGAGGTTCAGCATGGAGAACTCTAAGAGAGATTTAGTTCCTTTCAAACATGGTATTCATCTCTCCATGAAGATGTGTCCTAATATATCAGAAAAGATTGAATGCATGAGCAAGATCCCTTATTCTTCGATAATAGGGAGCCTCATATACACTATCATTTATACACGACCTGATATCGCTCATGCTGTGAGTGTAACTACCAAGTATCAGTCGAACCCAAATGAAGAGCACCGAACTTTTATGAAATATATTCTTAAGTACTTGAGAAAGAATAAGGATATATTTTTGGTCTTTGATAATGAAGAACCCAGGTACAAGGGTATACAATCTCAGACTTTATGTCTAATATTGATAATCAAAAGTCAACACTAGAAAGTTTGTTCTTGTGCAATAGTGGTACTATAAGTTGGAAGAGTTTCATGCAAACAGTGATAGCAGACTCCACCATGGAAGCAAAATACACCGCTGCCTTGGAAGCTACAAAGAAGATATTCTGGTTCAAGAAGTTTGTTGCAAAGCTAGAAGTGATCCAATCTGATGCCGTCTCTCTATTCCATGACAACAACGATGCCATAGCCCTATCTAAGGAGTGGAGGTCTCATTAAAAGTTCAAGCACATCGAGCGGCAGTTCCACCTCATTCACGATTACCTCAAGAAGGGATACATCAAGGTCAAGAGAGTTGACACTGCAAAAAATGTGACTGACCCACTGATGAAGCCTTTGAGCCAATAAAAGATTGAAACCCACATTGAGAAGATGGGACTTAGATTTGTAGCCAATTAGTTTTAGCTCATGTGAGAGTTTGTTAGATGTATGTCCTAAAAGCCAGATTGGCCGACACCTGTAATACATTCTAAGGGCATAATTATAATCTTAACTTATAATTAATAAAATAGATTATTCTTTCTATCACATTTGTGTACTAAGTATTTATGATACATTCTTTGAGTTAATAGGTATGATTACGCATATTCTCAAGAGTTAAGAATTTAAGATATATATTATCATAATTAACTCATAAACTACTCTCGATCGTAGGATCATCATGAGGATGGTGATCGATCTAGAAGATTAATGTACGATCACTTTCTTAGAATAGATGAGTCTTGAATCTATAGTATGAAGACACCAAAGTGAAAGTATAGGTACTTGTTAAGAATAAGGATACTGAGCACAACCACTTCGAGCAGTCATAAAGAAGTCTACCTTCTCATTGATGACTAGTTTGATGCTGCAGTTGTGTATCTGGTTCTTTGACCTAAAGTGCATTGGCAGTTTACCTTGAGGGTGTTATAGATTGACTATACCATAACTCAGTCTCCTAGCCATTTGGAATCCCGAGGTGTATGTTGGCTATAGCATGTTCATTATAGAAATTGGATCGCACCAAGATGAGATCTATTTACCTCGATAGAGGAATAGTCCTATGATGATCATGAGATTGAATCCTAAAGCCCATGGCCATGGCAATGTGAAATAATAAAAAGAAGTTTCTATTAGGTTTTTACATTAGACTCGAATCGAATGATTCAATCATATGATAGATGTACGGTCTGATAAGTTCATTTTGATCTAGATCCGATCAGAATTCATGATAGAAGAACTGAATCACATGATGGCTGCACCAAGAGGTTTATTTTTAGTTCTGATAGATTGCTATCATATATTTGTGAGGATTTATGGTGCTTCCAAGCCTTGGGAGGCCACGAGAGGAGTCACGGTGTTGGCTCCGAAGATTTCAGGGGCATGGTTGGTGCTTCAAAAATCTGGGACATAAGGTGAAGCAAGGAACTAAAGCTGAAGAATCAAGACTATAGAAAGAAGATTTTCTATAGGTTAGCTGGCTCAGTCCAAAACTGAGTCAGCTAAGTCTCAAAGCATAGGCAAAATAGAGAGTTGAGCATTCAAAATTGCTGGCATGGCACAGGACTGGGCCAGCTCAATTTCAGACTGAGCTGATCCAGTGGAACCTAGCTGGCTCAGTGCTGAGATTGAGCCGGCTCAGTGCACGGGCAGAGTTACGCGAGGATCTATTTTGGACTAGGATCTGGGTTGATCCTAGTGGTCTTAAGGCCTGGTTTGAGAGATCTTAAGGAGGCTAATTCATGTATGGGTCGGATCTAGATCTAGAGGATGAGAGCATGTGAGACTTGGGCTCGGTGAGTGCTTTCATATATTCAGTTAGCCAGGAGAGTTTTTGGTCGGGCCTAATAGCTATGTATAAATACATAGATTGTATTAGGGTTCTCAAGATTGAAATCAATATAGACTTTTTCTCCCTCAACTCTCTTTTTCTCTTCTCTAGAGTTAACGCCCTAGGGTTCTTGAAGAAGCCCTAGAGAAGGGGGCATCTCCCTCAAGCCCAAGAAGGGAGGTGCCCCATCATAGATCCAGGTGCAGGCAGGATTGGTGGTTTGCTGCCTATAGAGAACGTCACAGATTCCTTCAGGTCCATGCTAAAGATCAGGAGTTTCCACAACATGATATCGGTAATTATGATGTCAAGGATTATTGGCATTCGAGCGATATCATGAGTCTATAATTTGGTATCAGAGCTAGGTGATGCCTGGGACGTTGTGGATGATAATATGGTATTAGAGCCAGGTTTCAAAGCCTGATGGTAAGTGGAAGGAGCCAGGTTTTAGAGCTTGATTGTGCATGAAAGGGAAGAAGTCATAGAAGGTGAAATCAGAAATCTGCACAAGAATTTCATGGTATGTCTCAAATCTATCTTATTGTTGCTGTGGTTTGGCCAACCGAGAGCAACAGATTAAAGGTGGAGGTTGAGAGGTTTAATGGAAAGAGATTTTTCTAAGGTGGAAGGATTTGGTGCATGATTTGTTGATCAATCTTGGTGGAAAGGTCGGAGTGTATGACAGTTATGTGATAGGCAGGGAGCGCTGGAGTGCCGCAGTAGCACTTCCCTGCAGATGCAGGACTAAGAGAGGCTCGTTGATGCAATAGCCGAGGAAGGTATCTCAATAGAGAGCATTAGGGTTCTCTAAGAAGATGGATAGTGTAGGGCTATTGAAGAAAGGTTTTCTAAGAGATAATGGTCGAAGGAAGGCTGAAGAAGCAACTATACATCCTTCGGTGTCAGAAAGGTGGGGAAGTAGTCGGAGATGTATTCAGTAGTTCGACCAGAGCATGAATTTATAGAGCCTTGAGAGTGATAGAGATGGATGATCCATGGAGGTCCAGTAGGTTAGGACTGGGTGGTTGTAGAGTGGCGTAGAGATAAGTCAGGAAGCATTGGAGTGCTGCAGGAGCACTTTCCTAGAGGCACAGGGCCGAGAGAGGCTCTGTGGTGCCGCAGTCGAGAAGTGTATCTCAGTAGAGAGTGTTAGTGGTATCTTAGAAAGATCGGATGCAGGTCTCAAGGAGAGCCAGGGGATCTCAGGGAGTGTCAGAGGCATCTCAAGCAACCGAAAGTATCGTGGATTCGATTTCTTTTATAGGAGCACTTGGGAGAGTGGTAGTTCTGGTGGAGGATGGTTCTTTGGGTGCAACTGAAGCGATGGCTGGTGTAGGGAAAGAAGAGAAGGACTAAGGTGAAATTTCCTAAGATTCAGTCGCTGGATTCAGAAAAGTTGGATGAGCTCTTAGGTTTCGGAGGTACCCATAGGTTTGCAGAGGTATCTGAGATGGCTTTGAAGAGAGCCACTGAGTGCAGAGGGATCGAAGGGGTAGTGACAGTGTTCGAGGTACAGCGGCAGGCTTAGCAGTGCAGCATTGAGTGGTTGGTCTCTAGGGACTCGATGATAGAGTTGACTTCTACGACATTAGGTGGACTTTAGATATAGGTGGAGCTCCGTAGTGGTGGCTTCACAAGTGAAAAAAAAATTTGGCATGAGTTCAGAGCACTGGTGATACACAGTTCTAGGTGGAGCAGCATGTGCAGGTGGACAGGCGTAGCTCTGAGGAGATCGTGTTAAATGGTATAGCATGTGCTGGTGCAGAAATGCTATAGGTTCTTCAGAAAAGTCCAGAGAAAGTGATGCAGCTACTAAGCAGAAGGGATCCTATAATTCTAGGATGGTGCCAAGAGGCAAGCATAGATCTTCAGTGATGGAGGTGGTCATCCCAAAGGCCTCAAGGGTGAACAACAGCTGAAGAGAATTGGTGGAGGCAATGTTTGCACGATGTTGTCGAGTGCGCAGGGATAGTAAGAACGTGTAGGAGGTCATTGTCAAGGGATTTGCCAAGGCTTGGGGCACCAAGATGGAGATTGTAAGGATTTATGATGCTCCCAAGCCTTGGAAGGCCACGGGAGGAGTCACAGTGTTGGCTCTGGAGATTCCAAGGGCTTGGTTAGTGCTTCGAAATCCTAAGATGCAAGGTGAAGTAAGAAACCAAAGCTGAAAAATCAAGACTAGAGAAAGAAGATTTTCTATAGGTTAGCCGACTCAGTCCAAAACTGGGTCGGCTAAGTCTTAGAGCATAGGCAAAATAGAGAGCTGAGTATTCGAGACTGCTGGCATGGCACAAGACTGGGTTGGCTCAATTTTAGACTGAGCCCACCCAGTTGAACTTAGCCAGCTTAGGACTGAGACTGAGTCGGCTCAGTACGTGGGCAGAGTTACGCGAGGGTCTATTTTGGGCTAGGGTCTGGGTTGATCCTAGGGGTCTTAAGGCCTAGTTTGAGAGGTCTTAAGGGAGCTAATTCATATATGGATTGGATCCAGATCCAGAGGATGAGAGCATGTAAGACTTGGACTCGGTGAGTGCTTTCATATATTGGGTTAGCTAGGAGAGTTTTTGGTCGGGCCTAATGGCTATGTATAAATATAGGTTGTATTAGGGTTCTCAAGGTTGAAATCAATACAGACCTTTTCTCCCTCAACTCTCTTCTTCTCTTCTCTAGAGTTAATGCCTTAGGATTCCTAAAGAAGCCCTAAAGAAGGGGGAGTCTCCCTCAAGCCCAAAGAGGGAGGTGCCCCATCACAGATCTAGGTGTAGGCGGGATCGATGGTTTGCTGCCTATAGAGAATGTCACAGATTTCTTCAGATCTGTGCTAAAGATCAAGAGCTTTCATAACATGATATCAGTGCTTTTGATGTCAAGGATGATTGGCATTCGAGCGATATCATGGGTCTATAATTTGGTATCAGAGCTAGGTGATGCCTGGGATGTTGTGGATGACAATAATATTGCTAGGTGTCACTGGTGGATTTTGGGACTAATTAAAATTATCTTGATGATCGATAATTCTAATTGGATGAATTAAAAAGAGTTCTGATCCATCAAATGATATTTTGATGATGTCGATGATGAAGATCATGACATATCCTATTATCATACAGAATTGAACCTATTGGATCACATAAATAAGGATTTGGTTCTGAATGTCATTAATTGGATTCATGGAGTCTAATTAATTTGGATTAGGTCCAAGTATGTTCAAGAAAATCATGCTAGCACATGATTGAACCTAACTTTCTCATGCTATAGATTATCTAATTGGTCTAGACTCAGTTAAATTAGATTTGGCTCATCCAGGAATCCTATATATGTTTGTCCTGAACTGATTAGACCTTGTCCTAGTCAGATCAGGCCTTGTCCTAGTCTCAGATGGAAAGGATCAGGATAAGGGGGCACCAAGAGTTGGCGCCTCCACCTTTGACTTGGTCTTGCACCAAAAGGAAGGAGTGCACGGCCCCTCATTTTCTTCTAGGCATGCACTTCCTAGCGAGAGAATATCTGGGGTGCACGCCCCCTTCCTAGCATGCGCCTGAAGGGAAAACCTAGCTTTCCAGATTATGTTCGTTCAGATATGATTGGATCAAGAGAGATATTTCAAAAAATTTTCTCTTGGATCCAGATTAGATCTAAGACTTTTCAAATCTGATATTATTGATCTAATAAAAAAAATAAAATAAAGCAAAGAATAAATTAAATCTAATTTAATTTTACCTTATTGCGGGTAATCAGATTATCCTGTGATGATCCTGATGTTTGCCTGAGGTTCTGGATCTAGCCATGCAAGTGACTGGCCTCTATCGATATCTACTCAGGTAGGATCTGGAGATCTCCTCCTTCTTTATCACTTCTTCAAAAATCAGATCTGGATCTAATTTTGAAGATCTTCAAAACTCCTTTCGAAGATGTGAGTTGTCTCTTGCAGCAGTTCTGCCTTCTTCCTTTTCCTGTTGCCTTTCTCTTGCTTGGATCGCACCAAACTTGTGCCCAAAAATTCTTGGATGTTGATAGAAGAGAGAACACCTAAAGGTGGCATGGAGGAGGAAGAGGGCCAGCCTTGTGGCATGGGTAATGAGTCAAGCATCTTTGATCTTGGCGCAAACATGGTTTTTATAGACCCTATTGTGCCATGCAGTGCCACATCATCACGGCCAATCATGGCTTTCTATGCAATCAAATCTAAATCTGATTGGTAGGATGACATCATCTGATCCAATCAGATGAGTGCCTCTCTGAATCATCCTTAGATGGTGCCAAGACTAGGTCAAAGCAGTCTTCTAGGCGCCATCCAAGTAGAATCTCCGAAGCAACTGGAGTCCCATCTATACGAGACTCTAGATGCTTTATCCATGGGTGCATGCCTCCCTAGGCATGCACCTCTTATCCATATGCTTTTTAGTAGGTGGACTGATCTAAGAACTCTGTCTCCTATGATGGCTTGACACATGGGCAGATGCCTAAGTGTCAAAGGTCAACGTTTCACTAAATGTCCAAAACAGGATTTAGCAGGTGACAAAAAATGGCAGGTGTTGTCTCAAATTCATCTCATAAATTAAGACAACCCTTTTCTATCCTGGACAAATTTCAGTCAGACCAAGCAAAGGTACCTGGTGAACCTAGATACTTTTAGCTCAGTCAAGACAAACTTTAATGATAATTAAAGAAGAACATTAGGCTCAATCATGTTCTAGCACGATTTCCTTGAACCTAATTGAATCTAATTCAAATCAATTGAACTGGGTTAGTCCAATTGATGATATCCAAATCGAAATCCTTGATTGTGTGACCCATTTAGATTCAATTTCATATGGTAATGAGATATGTCATGATCTCTATCATCGACATCATTGAAATACCTTTCGATGGATCAGAACTTTTTTGATTCAGACAACTAGTATGATTGAGCATCTAAATCATTCTAATTGCTCTCAAAATCCACCAGTGACACCTAGCAACATATGGTGGCAATCCATCAAAACTGAAAATGAACCACTCGATGCAGTTACCTGTGTGATTAAGTTCTTCTATCTTGAGCCCCGACTGGATTGGGGTTAAGATAATCTCGACAAACCCTAATATCCATCATATGATTAATCATTCGATTCAAGTCCAATGTGAAAATCTTAATAGAAACTCTTTCTATTATTTCACTCTGCCATGGTTATGGGCTTATGGACTTGATTCTCATGATCATTATAGGTCTACTCATCTATCGAGGTAGATAGATTCTCTATTGGTGCAATCCAATTCCTACAATGAACATGCTATAGCCAACATACACCTTAGGGTTTCGAATGACTAGGAGACTAAGTCATGGTGTAGTCAAACTATAATATCCTCAAGGTAAACTACCGATGCACCTCAAGTCAAAGAACCAGACATACAACTGTAGCTTTGAGCTAGTCATCGACGAGAAGGTAGACTTCCTAATGACTGCTCGAGGTGGTCACGCTCAGTGCCCTCGTTCTCTAACGAGTATCTGTACTCTCACTCTGGTGTCTCTACATTGTAGACTCAAGACTCATCTACTATAAAGAAGCGATTGTATACCAATCTTTCAGATCAATCACCATCCTCATGATAATCCTATGGTCAGGAGCATTTTATGAGTTAATAATGAAAATTCATGTCTTAAATTTTCAACTCTTGAAAATAAGAACTATCATTTCCATTTAACTCAAGAGATGTATCAGAGACACTAAATACACATTATGATAGAAAATAATCCATTTTATTATTTATAGTCAAAATTATAATTTTATCTTTACAAGTGTATAACAAGTGTCAGCCAATTCTAGCTTCTAGGGCACATATATCTAACAAACTTTCACTTGACCTAAAACCAATTGGCTACAAATCTAAGTTTTATCTTCTCAAGGTGGGTTTCGATCCTTTACTAGCCCAACGGCTTTGTAAGTGGATCTGCCGCATTGTCTACGAAGTTGACTCTATTGACCTCGACATATCCTTTCTTAAGATAATCGTGGATGAGGTGGTATCACCACTCGATGTGTTTGAATTTTTGATGAGACCTCAGCTCCTTAGCAAGGGCTATGGCACCATTATTGTCATAATACAGAGGAATGGCATCACTCCGATCTCTGTGGTAAACTTCTTATACTAGAATGCCTCCTTCGTAGCTTCTGATGCAGCAAAGTATTCTGCTTTCATGGTGGAATCTGCTATTACTGTCTGTTTGGAACTCTTCCAACTAACAGCATCACCATTACACACAAATAGATTTTTAGATGTTGACTTTTGATCATCTATATCAGATATAAAATCTGAGTCTATATACCCTTGGACTTTAAGTTCTCCATTACCAAAAATCAAGAATATATCCTTAGTTCTTCTTAAGTGCTTAAGGATACATTTCACAGAAGTCCAGTATTCTTCTCCTGAATTTGACTGATATCTGCTTGTGACACTCACAGCATGGGCTACATTAAGTCGTGTACATAACATGGCATACATAAGGCTCCCTATTGCAGAAGCATAAGGAATCTTGCTCATGCATTCAATCTCCTCTGGTGTGTTGGGACATATTTTCTTGGAAAGATGTGTTAGATATGTGTGCCCTAGAAGCAAAAATAGGCTGACACTTGTTATACCTTTCAAGGGCAAAATTATAGTTTTAACTATAAATAATAAAATTGATTATTTTCTATCAAAATATGTATTTAGTATCTGTGATACATCCCTTGAGTTAATGGCAATGATAGTTCTTATTTTCAAGAGTTGAAAATTTAAGACATGAATTTTTATTATTAACTCTAAAATGCTCCTGACCATAGGATCATCATGAGGATGGTGATTGATCTAGAAGGTTGGTGTACAATCACTTCTTTATAATAGATGAGTATTGAGTCTATGGTGTAGAGATATCAGAGCGAGAGTATAGATACTCGTTAGTAGGGTGAGGCATCTCGAGAAAGTTACCTTCTCGTCGATGACTGGCTCGAAGCTATAGTTGTGTGTTTGATTCTTTGACTTGAGGTGCATCGACAGTTCACCTTGAAGGTGTTATAGTTGAAAGGAATATGCCCTCAAGCCAATTAATTTTTTGGACTGTTCTTCATCTTCTAAACTCATGTAGTGACATTTTTAATAAATAAATAAAGGCATTTATTTCATCATATGCAGTGTCTTATTATTTATTAAAGATTATGATGAACCCTATAAATTAGGGCTATAGTTTTAGGATTATGATGAGATCATACCAGTGAGATCCAAAATCTTAAAACCCTAATTTAAATATTCCTAGTCGATGGGATATTGAGTTAGAGATCAATATTTTTTGGTAAGACTAGCACATTCTTTGTATGCTCAATTGAGATGGTGATTAATCTCACAATAACTTGTGTATAACACTAATACAAGAATGTGGGTGCTCATTAGAGAATGAGTTCACTGAATTGATCCAAATTGAGAATATCTAATGGAGTCTTATCTACATGTCAATAGATGGTTCTCATAGTGGAATTTGTGCATGTAATCCTTTGACCTGAAACTACCATAGAATCTTATATATATAAATCCATATTTTGGTTCATACTCATTCATGACTCAGTTATGTATGGGATGATCTGGATATGGTAGATTATATATATGAAGGTTGTGAGTAGGTTAACATGGAATCGATCACTCCTGGTAAGAGGAAATAGCATCCTACCTGCTTCAAACAAATGATGATTCAGGAAGACTTTGATCAAAGCATGATGAAAATTAGAAATGATTTCTAATATTTCATTAAATGAATCATCATCATAAGATTGAAAGAGAAATGAATATGATATTGGGATTGACATATTTTCCATACCCTAGAGTCATATTCAGGATGCAGGAAGATCGAAGGATCTAGTTGCATGGTAATTTTCACTGAAGGATATTTTTGGTATTTTCATCAAAATTTTACATCTTTTTGAAAAGTCATGATACGTTGCTAGACGTCAATCATGTCTTGTGGGTTTGATCAAATTAAAAATTTTAATTTGATCATTAAATTAGAAAGTGTTCTAAATTAAGTCAAATTAGGTTGGCTAGTTTTTGACCTAAATCGGTTTGGTTAAGTTCTAACTAGATTAGGTCAAATCACACCCAGACTCACAACTGGTTAGATGTGGAACCCAATGGGATTCACACACAAAGAGAGTTGATTAAGGGTCTAATTGGATTAGACCATGTTTGCAAGATGAACATGCTAGCACATGTAGCAAACCCTAGCACCTCGTTTTGAATTAGATTCAAATCAGCTTTCGATTTGGGCTAATTAAGATCCTATTTGAGCCAAATAGGATTTGGTCTTGAATTGAATTAACCTAGATTGATTGGGCTTCAGTTGGGGCACCACATACCTGCATCCCACATGCTAGAGAGTCTCTCTCTTGCGCTTGGAAAGTCTTTCGTGCGCAAAGAATTTTTCGCACATGGAATTAGTTGGCGCCTACCTTCTTTAACTTTTTCCATTTGTTATGTCATGTAAAAATTTTGAATAGGCATGGACATCTGATATGGGGCGATAAAGAGTCCTTCTACAAGTTAAAAATTCCATTTAATTTTAATTTTTGTCGCCCGGGATTTTTTGTCGCCCAAGACTCCTTACCACCCAAGACTCCATACCACCCACTCCTCCTTGATGCCTCTTGGACCAAGTCAAAGTCTTTTGGGACTTTGACTATTCAAAGATCATCTCCACGCCTTCTTGCTGAATGGGCATCCCTTTTTAGAGCCATTGGATGGCCATTTTATTTGATCTAATGGATGAAAAGGGTGGCGCCAAAGATGAAATATTGCGACTCTTCATAAACAACTTACGTAGAATTAGTCCAAGAGTCCTTTTGCTTTAAGGCACCTCTTGGACTAAGTCTACATCTCATTATTTACTGATGAAGCATGAGATTGGCTGAAAGAACATGAGATTTTTTTTAAAAGGGTGCGAGAAATTTAGTTGGCACCCCTATGTACATTATAAATAGGGGTGCACACCAAGAGTCCGTAGTGGTGAAAAATTATCTTTCTTTCTTACAAGAGTTTCTTTTTGTCCATTTTTCTTTCTTTCCTTCTCTTGTCTAGACCTTGTCCTTATAAGGACAAGAAGTCATCTTAAGACTAAGAGATTAGGAAGGAAAATTAAGAAGACAAAGAAAAAGAAAGATAGATAAGGAGAGGCAAGGAAGGTGACATAAAGGCTAAAGAAGGTCTTGCCCTTTTAATTAAAGTTCTTATTATTAGAACTCTAATTATATAAATCAGAGGTGCTGGTGTCTTGATCAAGTCTCTATGTGGATCAACGTTGGAGGGTGAACACGTGGGCACCTGGTGGAAACCCTGACGGACTGCTACCGACGATCAGGGTCAATTTAGGGTTTAGCGATAAGAGGTATGTTCTAATACTTTCTTTTATATTACAAATGCATGTTATATGATTTAATTGCTAATAAGGTGGTCCTAGGGTTTGGGATTTGGTTTATATGATTTCATGTTTTTGCTTTGAAATTCATGCTTCCTGCCCTGTACACCAATCCCATCAGTGGTATCAGAGCAAGCCTTATTAGGTTAAATCATATAATGCTTTGCTTATAATATAATGGCACAAAAGAAAAGTATGATATATTTTTTGTTTATTTAGCATGTTATTTATATGATGAGATCATATTCTTTTATTTATCATAATGAGATTATGATGTATATATTATTCTGTAAAGGTTGCCCTGATATAGTGGAAAGTATTCACTATATAATGATGGTTGTCCTAGAATAATTATACATGTTAATAGATATATATAAATTTTATTATAATTGATGCTATTAGGCATTTAGTTTGATTTAAATTAGAATGTGCATCGAGACCTTTTAAATCCCTCTTTAAAAATTATATTAAGTTGTAGTGTAATTAATC
The DNA here is from genome assembly GCA_006176705.1 of Cocos nucifera. NCBI lineage: Eukaryota > Viridiplantae > Streptophyta > Magnoliopsida > Arecales > Arecaceae > Cocos > Cocos nucifera. The sequence goes on along the minus strand of QRFJ01006837.1, from coordinate 18,387 downwards.
TATAGCTGTATCAGTCGGGATGTCTAATTGATCAATTGGTGTCTAGGATAAATGGTTCATGATTGGTAAAGAGAACGTGGATTTTTTAATTGGTTCTATTGTCTGACCTGGACCAATTTATTGGTGTCTAAGAAAAGCAATAGGGGGACTCCCACTTCTCTCCCACTTACCTAATTCCGATTTGATTAATTTAATTCTAGATTGAAATGCTTAGTATTATATTCACTACATTAAGGCCTTCCTTCATACTAGGTTCTTATTATGTCCAGAACCATATTAGTTTTGTTGTGTAACCACAAGATCTATCATGAGGAATGATGTAATATTAATCTAGTGCATTGAGATGCTTACAGCATTTTGAATATACTGCTTTGTTGTGTAACCACAAAAGTAGTTATATTTCATTTTGACTGTATAGAAATGAAGGGTTCTATTTAAACTAAAACATTAAAGTTTGTTGTGCTAACACAAGGCTATTAATGTTTTAGAGGCAAAAGTTTTTTGAGAGTTGCATAAAATGCAATTGAAAAGAGTTTCCTACCTTTGAACTTATAATAGGTTTGTTGTGCAACCACAAGACCTTTTATAAGAAATTAGAATCTTATTCTCACTAAAAAAATAAGTTGGTTATGATTTTTTTTTTGATTAAATAGTGGGAGACATAATTAAATTAAAGTCCTAATTTAATTATGTTTGTCATCATGAGTTGTTTGCTTATATATTGTTATTTATTATGTAGATTAAATAGCTTTTTCACTTTCATTACGTTCAATTTTGGATTCAAATAAATTGACTGATTAAAATTTTGTTGACTGGTTGAGAAACTTAAAAATAGTACTCAGTCAAGAAAAACTCTCCTATATTCTTGATGCCCCTGATACTAAGCCATTAGGAAATGATGCCACAGATGAAGATAAGTCCACATACAAGATGTGGCAAAATGATTCCCTTACTGTCAAATGCATCATACTTGCCTCTATGAATAATGAATTACAGAGGCAGCATGATAGCATGGACACTCAATCCATATTGCTCAATCTAAAAGAGCTTTATGGAGAGCATAGTAGGACTGCTAGATATGAGATATCTAAGCAATTATTTCATGCAAGAATGATAGAAGGAACATCCATACAAAATCATATTTTGATGGTAATTGACCTAATCACTCGATTAAGTCAATTAGGTTTTGTTATGGATGGAGAGTTAAGTCAGGATTTGATCCTGCAATCACTCCTAGAATTATTTTCTTAGTTTATCATGAACTATCACATGAACAAACTAAATTCTTCTTGTCTGAGCTGTTAAATATGCTCAAGATAGTAGAAAGCCATATCAAGAAAGATAAGGCTCCTCTTCTTCTTGTGGATGGGATCTCCAAGAAGAAGGCAGGCAAAAAGGGTTCAAAGAGAAGGTTGAACCCTAAAAGTGGTATAAATAAGAAGAAAAAGGGAAGAAGGTCTTCAGACAGATGACCTATTTTCACTATGGCAAAATAGATCATTGGAAGAGGAATTGCAAGGCTTACCTTGCAACCGTGAAGTCTGGTGCAAATAATGCACCAAAAGGTATGTATGAGATACATACTATATTATCATTAAATTCTTCCATTTCAAATTCTTGGGTATTAGATACCGACTGTGGTTTTCATATCTGCAAATCTTTGCAGGGGCTGCAGAAAATTAAGAGTTTGAAGAAAGGTGACTTCAAGCTCTATGGCGCTGGAGGAGAGTCTATCCAAGCAGAAGCTGTAGGGACAAATATATTGAAGTTACCTTATGGGAAGATCTTAGAGCTTACAAATTATTATTATATGCCTAAGATCATTAGAAATATTATATCTATACCCTTGTTATTAAAACAAGGTTATAGTCTTAATGTAACGAGCGAAGGTTGCTCGATCAAATATTCTAATGAAAATATTTGTTTTGGCATATTTAGCAATGGTTTGTTGACTCTATGTTTGGATGACAATATATTTCATATTGATGAAAATAGAAAATGTAAGAGAGATGACATAAATAATACTTTACTTTGGCATTGTCGATTAGGTCATATTAGTGAGGCTAGGATTAACAAGTTATACAAAGAAAAGTTCTTTGATCCTTTTGATTATGAATCATTGGAGAACTTGTGAATCATGCCTCATGGGTAAAATGACCAAGATTCCATTTAGTGGACATGGAGAAAGGACAAATGAGTTATTAGGACTTGTACATATGGATGTATGTGGTCCTATGACAACTCAAGCCAGAGGAGGATACTCTTATTTTATAACATTCACTGATGATTTATCTAGGTTTGGATATGTGTATCTTATGAAACACAAATCAGAAGCCTTTGATAAATTTAAAGAGTATCAAAGTATGGTCGAAAAAACAAACTGGACAATGTATAAAAATCCTTCGATCTGATCGGAGAGGAGAATACTTATCTAGTGAGTTTCTAGACTATCTTAAAGTTAAAGGGATTCTCTCTGAATGGACACCTCCTTATACACCACAATTAAATGGTGTAGCTAAAAGAAAAAATCGTACCTTATTAGATATGGTACGGTCCATGATGTGCTTCACTGAATTACCTATTTTCTTCTAGGGTCATGCCCTGGAGACTGCAATTTACATCTTGAATAGAGTACCTTCTAAATCTGTATCTAGTACTCCATATGACATATGGAGAAGTAAGAAACCTAATCTTAAGTATCTTAAGATATGGGGTTGTCCAGCATATGTCAAAAAAATTTTGGACATAAACTTGATGCTAGATCAGACAGATGTCTATTTATAGGATATCCTAGAAATAGTATAGGATATTTATTCTACCATCCTACTGAACAAAAGGTATTTGTAAGTAGGCATGCCACTTTCATGGAAAAAAGAATTTATCCTAGAAAAGGGCAGTGGCAGAAATATTGAACTTAGTGAAGTTCAAGAAAAACAAATAGAAATTTCTCAACCATATAATCACATAAAAGAACCAGAACACATAACTCCTATCCGTAGGTCTAAAAGAGTACGAAATACACCTATGAGGTATGGGTTCATTATTGAGAACAATGAAGCCCAAGTCATTGAGAATGATGAACCTCTGACCTATACGGAAGCAGTCAAAAGTAAGGACTCTTACAAATGGCTGGCTGCCATGCAATCCGAAATGGAATCCATGCACACCAACAAAGTATGGACTTTGGTGGATGCACCAGAGGATATAAACCCTATTGGATGCAAATGGATTTTTAAGAAAAAGATTGGAGCTGATGGTCAAATTGAAACCTATAAGGCCAGATTGGTGGCTAAGGGTTTTAGGCAAAAATAGGGGATTGATTATGATGAAACATTTTCACCTATTGCCATGCTCAAATCTATTTGGATTATGCTTGCCATAGCAGCATACCACGACTATGAAATATGGCAAATGGATGTAAAGATGCCTTCCTTAATGGTTTCCTTGAGGAGGAGGCCTATATGTCACAGCCCAAGGGATTTGAGTCAAATGAGAGACCAAATCAGGTATGCAAGCTTAAGAGATCCATTTATGGATTAAAGCAAGCATCAAGGAGTTGGAACATCCATTTTGATGAAATAGTAAAAGAGTTTGGTTTTATCAAGAATGTTGATGAACCATGTGTGTACAAGAAAACTAGTGGGAGAACCATAGTCTTCTTGGTTCTGTATGTAGATGACATACTCCTCATTGGGAATGATATCCCAATGTTACAATCAGTCAAATTATGGCTATCAAATAAGTTTTTCATGAAAGATTTGGGAGAAGCATCCTATATACTAGGAATAAAGATCTATAGAGATAGATCTAAGAGGATGCTAGGCTTGTCCCAATCAAGGTACATTGACTTAATACTGAAAAGATTCAGTATGGATGGGAGTAAAAGAGGTTATTTATCCATGAGTCAAGGCATACATCTCTCTAAAAAGATGTCTCCAAAGACACCTGAAGAGAGAAATAGAATGAGTTCTATTCCTTATGCTTCGGCTGTTGGATCAATAATGTATGCCATGTTATGTACAAGGCCTGATGTTGCTTATGCTTTAGGCATTGCAAGTAGATTTCAAGCTGATCCAGGAGAGGATCATTGGAAAGCTGTGAAAAATATTCTTAAGTACTTGAGAAGGACTAAAGATATTTTTCTAGTATATGGTGGTTCTGATCTTAAATTAGAAGCATATTCTGACTCTAGTTTTCAATCAGACCCAGATGATAGCAAATCCATTTCAGGGATATGTCTTTACTCTGAATGGATGGAGCAGTGAGTTGGAAGAGTACTAAGCAGCCAACTGTAGCTGACTCAACCACTGAAGCAGAATACATAGCTGTAAGTGAAGCCACCAAGGAAGCTGTCTGGATGAAGAAGTTCATCACTGAATTGGGTGTTATTCCTGAAATTGAGAATCCAGTACCACTTTACTGTGATAATACTGGAGCTGTATTGCTCAAGCAAAGGAACCAAGGTCTCATCATAAATCCAAACACATTCTGAGATGCTTCCATCTCGTTCGTGAAATTATTGAAAGACAAGATGTAGTCATAGAACATGAGTTGACACAAAGAACAACATAGCAGACCCATTCACTAAGGCTTTACCACTGCAACTGTTTGATCGCCACCTTGATTGTATGGGATTAAAATATAAGGGCGATTGGACTTTAGTGCAAGTGGGAGATTGAAAGGAATATGCCCTCAAGCCAATTTAATTTTTTGGGACTGTTCTTTGTCTTCCAAACTCATGTAATGACATTTTTAATAAATAAATAAAGGCATTTATTTCATCATATGCAGTGTCTTATTATTTATTTAAGATTATGATGAACCCTATAAATTAGGACTATGGTTTTAGGATTATGATGAGATCATACTAGTGAGACCTAAAATCTTAAAACCCTAATTTAAATATTCCTAGTCGATGGGACATTGAGTTAGGGATCAATGTTTTTCGGTAAGACTAGCACATTCTTTGTATGCTCGATTGAGAGGATGATTGATCTCACAATAACTTATGTATGACACTAATACAAGAATGTGGGTGCTCATTAGAGAATGAGTTCACTGAATTGATCCAAATTGAGAATATCTAATGGAGTCTTATCTACATGTCAATAGATGGTTCTCATAGTGGAATTTGTGCATGTAATCCTTTGACCTGAAACTACCATAGAATCTTATATATATAAATCCATATTTTGGTTCATACTCATTCATGACTCAGTTATGTACGGGATGATCCAGATATGGTAGATTATATATATGAAGGTTGTGAGTAGGTTAACATGGAATCGATCTCTCCTGGTAAGAGAAAATAGCATCCTACCTGCTTCAAACAAATGATGATTCAGGAAGACTTTGATCAAAGCATGATGAAAATTAGAAATGGTTTCTAATGTTTCATTAAATGAATCATCATCATAAGATTGAAAGAGAAATGAATATGATATTGGGATTGACATATTTCCATACCCAAAGTCATATTCAGGATGCAGAGAGATCAAAGGATCTAGTTGCATGGTAATTTTCACTGAAGGATATTTTTGATATTTTCATCAAAATTTTACATCTTTTGGGAAGTCATGATATATTGCTATACGTCAATCATGTCTTATGGGTTTGATCAAATTAAAAATTTTAATTTGATCATTAAATTAGAAAGTGTTCTAAATTAAGTCAAATTGGGTTGGCTAGTTTTTGACCTAAATCGGTTTGGTTAAGTTCTAACCAAATTAGATCAAATCACATCCAGACTCACTGCTGGTTAGATGTGGAACCCAATGGGTCACACACAAAGAGAGTTGATTAAGGATCTAATTGGATTAGACCATGTTTGCAAGATGAACATGCTAGCATATGTAGCAAACCCTAGCACCTGGTTTCGAATTAGATTCGAATCGACTTTCGATTTGGGCTAATTAAGATCCGATTTGAGCCAAATAGGATTTGGTCTTGAATTGAATTAACCTAGACTGATTGGGCTTCAATTGGGGTGCCACATACCTACATCCCATGTGCCAGAGAGTCTCTCTCTTGTGCATGGAAAGTCTTTCATGCGTAAAGAATTTTTAGCGCATGGAATTAGTTGGCACCTACCTTCTTTGACTTTTTTCATTTGTTATGTCACGTAAAAATTTTGAATAGGCATGGACATCTGATATGGGGCGATAAAGAGTCCTTCTACAAGTTAAAAACTCCATTTTATTTTTAATTTTTGTCGCCCAGGATTTTTTACCGCCCAAGTCTCCTTGCCTCCCAAGACTCCATGCCACCCACTCCTCCTTGACGCCTCTTGGACCAAGTCAAAGTCTCTTGGGACTTTGACTATTCATAGATCATCTCCATGCCTTCTTGCTGAATGGGCGTCCCTTTTTAGAGCCATTGGATGGCCATTTTATATGATCTAATGGATGAAAAGGGTGGTGCCAAAGATGAAATATTGCGACTCTTCGTAAATAACTTACATAGAATTAGTCTAAGAGTCCTTCTACTTTAAGGCACCTCTTGGACTAAGTCTACATCTCATTATTTACTGATGAGGTGTGAGATTGGCTGAAGGGACATTATATTTTTTTTAAAAGGGTGCGAGAAATTTAGTTGGCATCCCTACGTACATTATAAATAGGGGTGCGCACCAAGAGTCCGTAGTAGTGAAAAATTATCTTTCTTTCTTACAAGAGTTTTTTTTTGTCCAATTTTCTTTCTTCCCTTCTCTTATCTAGACCTTGTCCTTATAAAGATAAGAAGTCATCTTAAGACTAAGAGATTAGGAAGGAAAATTAAGAAGACAAAGAAAAAGAAAGATAGATAAGGAAAGGCAAGGAAGGTGACATAAAGGCTAAAGAAGGACTTGCCCTTTAATTAAAGTTCTTATTATTAGAACTCTAATTATATTAAATCAGAGGTGTTGGTATCTTGATCAAGTCTCTATGTGGATCAATATTGGAGCATGAACACGCAGGCACCTGGGGGAAACCCTGATGGATTGCTATCGACGATCAGGGTCAATTTACGGTTTAGCGATAAGAGGTATATTCTAATACTTTCTTTTATATTACAAATGCATGTTATATGATTTAATTGCTAATAAGGTAGTCCTAGGTTTTGGGTTTGATTTATATGATTTCATGTTTTTGCTTTGAAATCCATGCTTCGGCCCTGTACACCAATCCCAACAATAGTTTGGCTACACCATGACTCGGTCTCCTAGCCATTCAAAATCTTGAGGTGTATGTTGGCTATAGCATGTTCATTGTAGGAATTACATTACACCATTAGAAAATCTATCTACCTCGATAGATGAGGAGTAGCCCTATGATGATCATGAAAATTAAGTTCATAACCCATGGCCATGGCAGAATGAAATAATAGAAAGAGTTTCTATTAAGATTTTCACATTGGACTTGAATCGAATGATTAATCATATGACGGATATTATGGTTTGACGAGGTTACCTTAACCCCAATCCAGTCGAGGCTCAAGATAGAATAACTTAATCACATAGGTAACTGCACCAAGCGGTTCATTTTCAGTTTTGATGGGCTGCCACTATATGCTGCTAAGTGTCACTGATAGATTTTGAAAGCAATTAGAATGATTTAGATGATCAATCATACTAGTTATCTGAATCAAAAAAGTTCTAATCTATTGAAAGATGTTTTGATGATGTCGATGATAGAGATCGTGATATATCTCATTACCATATGGAACTGAACCTAACTGGATCACATAAATAAGGGTTTTGATCTGGATATTATCAATTGGACTAACCTAGTTCAATTGATTTGAATAAGATTCAATTAGGTTCAAGAAAATCATGCTAGCACATGATTGAGCCTAATATTCTCCTTTAACATTCATTAAATGTTGTCTCGACTGAGCCAAATGTATTTAGCCTCACTCAAAAATCTTTACTTATTCTGACTGGAGCTTGTCCAGGTTAGAAAAGGGTTGTCTTAATTTATGAGATAAATATGAGACAACACTAGCCATTTTTTGTCACCTGCTAAATCTTATCTTTTGACTTTGGTCAAACATTGACCTTTGACACTTAGACATCTACCCATGTGTCATGCACTCATAGAAGAGAAGATGGGGCTTTGTCCCCCTACTAAAAAGAGGAAAGGGAGGGGGTGCATGCCTAGGGAGGCATGCACCCAATGATGATGACGCCTGGAGTCCCATACAGATGGGACTCCAGGTTGTTTCATGCATTCTACCTAGGTGGCGCCAAAGATTTATCTTTGATCAGTCTTAGCACCACCTAAGGATGTTCCAAAGGGACTCTAATCTGATTGGATTGGATGATGTCATCCCACCAATCAAATTTAGATCTAATTGCACAAAGAGCCATGATTGGTCAGGATGATGTGGCACTGCATGGCGCAGCAAGGTCTATATAAACCCTGTCTGCGCCTAAGATTTAGATCTTTTGCCCTTTGCCCATGCTATATATCCCCTCTCCCTCCCTCTCCATGCCTACCTCTAATTCTCTCTCTCCTCTCCATGCCCAAAAGATTTTGGGCTTCAGTTTGGTGCGATCCAAGCAAGAGAAAGGTGATGAGAAAGAAAGAAGGCAGCAATGCTACGAGAGATGACATCCAATCTTCGAAAAGAGTTTTAAAGATCTTCAAAATCAGATCTAGGTCTGATCTTTAGAGAAGTGATAAAGAAGGAGGAGATCTCTAAATTCTACTCGAGTGGATACTGGTAGAGGCTAGTCACTTATGTGGCTAGATCCAGAACCTCAAGCAGACATCAGAATCATCACAGGATAATTAGATTACCCACAATAAGATAAAATTTAATTAGATTTAATTTATTCTTTATTTTTTTTATTAGATCAATAATATCAGATTAGAAAAGTCTCAGATCTGATCTAGATCTAAGAGAAAAAAATTTTGAAATATCTCTTTTGATCCATCATATTTGAATGAACCTGATCCAAAAAACTATATTTTCACTTCAATTGGTTTAAGAGCTAGGTTTCATTTTCATTAGATCAAATTTTAATTTATTTTGATCTGATAATTAGATGATTTTAGATGTCACATGAGATGTGATTAGATTTAAAATCAAAAAAATTAAAAATTAAATAATTTAGATCTAAGTTGTACAAGATGCATGACTAGTTGTAGAATAGAATTATTCTATGTATAGTCTAGCATGATCATAATTTAATTTGATTAGTTATAATTTTTAGATCTATTTATTTATTATTTTAAATATTATAAATATTATAATAAGATCTAAAAAATATAAAATAAAATTATTTAATTTTTGTTCATATGAGATATGATGAATGCATGTTTAGACTAGTTATAGAATAGTTCTACATAATTGTATAGAATAGATTTTAATTTGATATGATCAATTTAAATTTAATTTTTTAGATGATTATGAGATAATTTAGATCTAAAAATATGCATGATATGATACATGAAGATGTAAGCAAAATATATTTAAAGTTAGATCAATTTTTATATATGAGATATATGATGTAGATCTAACTAGTTTTGTAGTTTTCATATTTCTGATTAAGGCATTTTCCTTGGCCGTCTGATCATAAGAATAAAGTAGGATTTAAATGCCCTCTCCTCCCATGTGATGGGGTATTCTTATGATGTATAGAGGTGCTGCACGTTCGTCCTTAATCAAAAATCTAAAACTTATTTTCTGCAAAATTTTAGATCCTGAAATCCTAAAATTTTATTTACATATTTTGTTTGTGAACCCTAAACTTAATTAAGAATTAAGATTATGAAATATATTAAGTCTAAAAATTAAGAATTTTTAGATTTAAGACATATCATAAAATTGAGTTCGGGCTTGAATAGCTCAATTAGGTCTAGCGGTTGATCAAACCGAATCAAGAGTTGGTTAGATGGGATCAAGAGTGCTTAAATTGAACAGTCTAATACGATTAAGTCTGGGTCAAGATCGAATCACATAAGTGACTGATCAAGCTAAGACCTAATTAGGCTTAGTGGTTAGAGTTTGGATTATAGGCTAACCTAATTAGTTCTCGCTCAACAATTTGGTGTCTAAGATAAGTTTGGCAAATACGACTGACTGATTTTTAATTGGGAGCTACTCAACTCGAATACATTCTTGTCGAGTTAAATGCATATCCCTTCCACCAATCTCACTTACCTGGCCATATTTGTCGACCTAGTCCTGATCTAAGGTGGTTAACAATCCAAGCTAATCCATGCCACTAGGTTAGTTATAATTATTATGGCTATTATAAGTCAAGTTTAAAGAGACCTAAATCAAATTTTCCTAAGAAAAGATTAAGTCTAAGGTCTTCCACCATTATAGATATGCGGGCCCTTCCTGGGGTTGATTATTCTCGGCTGGTCACAGTGGTTCAATTGCACCAAAAAGATGCAACCATGTCTATTAGGCATTGAATGCTTCGGGCTGAAGGATAAATTAGGCTCAATATTCTAGATATGGTGAGAGACCCAATTAGAAATCCAATCTATGCAAATGGTGGGTCTGACTTAACTAAGGAGTGGATCAATATTCTGGGCATGGTGAGATTCATGAATTAGAGATCAAGTTTGGGTGCACCACGATTAGAGAATCATTGGACAAGAGTTGTCCACTAATTGGCTAACCCATCACCAATAACTATTAAGTGAGGTGATGAGTCAGTTGGTGGGACTGCACCACCCATTAGAAATCTATAATCGTGGAGATTTTTGCATCTCTACAGAGAAAGTGTAGGGATCCAAAAAAATAATGGAAGCTAATTTGTTTAAAAATTAAACTCCTAAATAAATTGGTCAAGTCTTAATTACAATATCTAACTAGAAACTTTGACTCTCTACAGAAAAAGCAAAATGTCTGCATCCAACCCACTAGCACATATCCTGGACACCCATAGACTTATCGAATTCAATTACAAGGATTGGCTCCAGAACTTCAAAATCATTTTGGGTTTCGAGAAGTTAACTCATATATTGGATCAGGATCCCCCCATCTTACCAGCTCGTTCATCCACTAAATAGAGAGCATCTCTTAATAAGTGAATGGATGAAGATAACATGACCAGATACTACATATTGGGCTCAATGTCTGATGAGCTTCAGTGCCAACATAAAGATATCAAGACTATCCATCAAATGTTGACTCACCTGCAAGAGATGTTTGGTGAATAGAGTCACGTAGCCAAATATCAGGTCACTAAATGACTATTCAAGACTAAAATGCATGATGGACAGTCAGTCCAAGATCATTATCTGATGATGATTAAGGACCTAAAAGAGCTTGAGAAGCTCGGAGTGAAGTTAGACCTGGATCTATAGAATGATATAATTCTGCAATCTTTAACTGATGCATATGGGTAGTTCATCATGAACTACCATATGCATAAACTTCAAAATACTCTGGCCGAGCTTATAAACATGCTGGTTACTACTGAGCTTTCAATGAAAGATTCTAAAGGCTCAGTATTTACTATGAAATGGACTTCTTCCAAGAGAAAGTCTTTTGAAAAGAAGAAGAAGTCTGTGAAAAGGCAGAAGATGGAAGGTGGAAAGAAAAAGAAAGCAGAGCTGAAGAAGGCCGCTGACAAAGAAAAGTGTTTCCAATGCAACACTGACGACCATTGAAAGCGAAACTGTCCTACATACCTGGCCACCCTAAAGAATAAGGAGGCAGGTCCTTCTGGAGGTATGCTCGTTATTAAATCTAACCTTACGATTTCTTCTGCATCCAGTTGGATGCTTGACTCTGGTTCTAGTGCTCATTTGTGCACTTTCATTCAGGATCTTGAGGATAGAAGGAGGCTAAAGGATGGTGAGATGATCCTACGCATTAGAAATAGAGCAAGGGTTGCTGTTATGGCCGTGGGAACCTACCCTCTTCGACTACCATCTGGTTTAGATTTAGTACTTAAGGATTGTTATTATGTGCCTGCAGGAAGTGGGAATTTGATTTCTATTTCATGTTTAGCACTAGAAGGCTATGTAATTAGTTTTCTTAAGGATCATTGTAACATTTTTTATGAAAGAAACAAAATTAAAAGTGGTTTTCTTATTAACGGTCTTTACCAGTTACATATTGTTGTATTTATTTTTAATATCGAGTAAAATGTGAATGCCATAAAATCAAAAGGACCCAGGGATAGTCCAAATGATAGGTATCTATGGCACCTTAGACTAGGTCATATAGCAGAAGATAGGGTTAACAAATTAGAAAAAATCGGGCTATTGAGTCCATTAACTTTCGAGTCATATTCAATTTGTGAATCATGTCTTCGTGGCAAAATGACTAAACTTCCATTTGTAGGACATGGGGAAAGGGCCACGGATTTACTTGCCCTAGTACATACTGATGTGTGCGGCCCATTTGATGTGTCGGCTAAAGGCAACTTTGTCTACTTCATAACCTTCACCGATGATTTATCTTGGAATGGGTATGTGTATCTTATGAGACACAAGTCTGAAGCCTTTGAAAAGTTTAAATAATTCAGACATGAAGTAGAAAAGTAAACTAAAAAACCCATTAAGGTTCTTCGATCAGATATAGGAGGTGAATACCTTAGTCGAAAATTCTTGGACTATCTCAAGTAGAATGGCATAGTATCTCAATGGACTCCATCTAGAATACCTCAACTTAATGAAATTTCAGAACGGAGGAATCAGATCCTATTAGATATGATCCGATCCATGATGAGCTTCATAGACCTTCCTGATTTTTTTTTGGTACATAGTTTGTTAACTGCTATATATTTACTGAATAGGATTTCTTCTAAAACCATTTCTACCACACCGTATGATATATGGTATGGTAAGAAACCAAGTCTGAGTCATCTCAGAATTTAGGATTGTCCGACTCATGTTAAAAGACAACAAGCGAACAAGTTAGACTATAGATCCTTTAGAGCTCGATTCATAGGATATCCTAAAAAGTCATTAGGATATTATTTCTATATTTCAGAAGATCATAATGTGATTGTGAGTCGACATGCCATCTTTCTTGAAAAATAGTTTATTCAAGATGGCGGAATTGGAAAGTAGATCAAGCTAGAGGAGAAAGTCTTCCAAGAGGAAAGAGCTAAGGATCCTTTGGAACCAAATCAGGTTGAGCCAATACAATCACTACCTCCTCCACCTCGAAGATCGAAAAGTGTTTTCCATCCCCTTGAGAGGTACTTAGGTATTATTTTAGAGAAAGTAGAGAAAATGTTCCTCATAGGTAATGGAGTTCATGTTGATGATCCCAAAATCTATAATGAGGCGATATCTGATATCAACTCCAAGAAATGGTTAGAGGCAATGAAGTCAGAAATTGACTCGGTGCAATCAAACTAAGTCCGGACCTTGGTAGATCCACCAAAAGGTATAGTACCTATTGGATGTAAATGGATCTACAAGAGAAAGATTGGTGCAGATGAAAATGTAGAGACATTCAAATTTAGATTAGTGACAAAATGTTATAGTCAGCACAAAGGTATTGACTATCAAGATACCTTTTTGCCAGTAGCCATGCTTAAATCCATTCACACATTGCTTACTATTGCAGCCTATTTTGATTATGAAATATGGCAAATGGACGTGAAAATGACGATCTTAAATGGATATCTTGAGGAAGATATCTATATGAAACAGCTGCTGGGTTTCATATCCAGTGATACTGATCACAAAGTATGCAAGCTGCAAAGGTCCATATATGGATTTAAGCAAGCATCTCGGAGCTAGAATATTCATTTTAATGTTGTGATCAAATTATTTTATTTCATCAAGAATGAGAAGGAACCATATATTTTCAGAAAGGTCAGTGGGAGCGCTATTATCTTCCTCGTACTGTACGTGATGATGTCCTCCTTATTGGGAATGATATTCCCATGTTGACCATAGTTAAAATGTGGTTATCTAAAGAATTCTCCATGAAAGATCTAGGAGAAGCATCCTTCATTCTTAGAATCAAAGTCTATAGAGATAGATCGAATAGGATGCTAGGTCTTTCATAGAAGATGTACATAGAAAAAGTGCTAAAAATGTTTAGCATGGAAAACTCTAAGAGGGGATTGGTACCCTTCAGACATGGCATTCATCTCTCCAAGAAAATATGTCCCAACACACTAGAGGAGATTGAATGCATGAGCAAGATCCCTTATGCTTCTACAATAGGGAGACTCGTGTATGCCATGTTATGCACACGACCTGATATAGCCCATGCTGTGTGTCACAAGCAGATATCAGTTAAATCCAGGAGAAGAACATTGGACTTCTGTGAAATGTATCCTAAAGTACTTAAGAAGAACTAAGGATCTGTTCTTGATTTTTGGTAATGGACAACTCAAAGTCTAAGGGTATATAGACTCGAATTTTATGTCTGATATAGATGATCGAAAGTCAACATCTGAAAATTCGTTTGTGTGTAATGGTGGTGCTGTCAGTTGGAAGAGTTTCAAACAGACAGTAATAGCAGATTCCACCATGGAAGAAGAATACATCACTGCATCAGAAGCTGTGAAGGAGGCATTCTGGTACAAGAAGTTCACCGCAGAGATCGGAGTGATGCCATTAGATGCCATTCCTCTATACTGCGATAATAATGGCGCCATAACCCTTGCTAAAGAGTCGAGGTCTCACCAAAAATTCAAACACATCGAGTGGCGATACCACCACATCTATGATTATCTTGAGAAAGGATACATCGAGATCAAGAGAGTCAACTCCAAAGACAATGCGGTAAACCCACTTACTGAAGGAGAAAATTAGATTTTTCTGGATCAAGTTCATTCAAATCTGATTGGATCGAGAAGCATATTTCAAAAATTTTTTCTTAGATCCAAATTAGATCTGACACTTTTTAGATCTAATTTTATGATTTGATAAGTGAGAAAATTAAATTAAATTAAATTTAAATTAATGTTACCTTGATATTAGATAATTCGATTATCCATTGATGATCCTACTAACTGCCTGAGGTTCTGGATCTAGCCACGTAAGTACCTGGCCTCTACCGGTATGCACTCAGACTAGATCTAGAGATCTTCTTCTTCTCTTTTATTTTTTCAAAATTCAGATCTAGATCTGATTTGGAGGATCTTCAAAACTTCTTCTGAAGATCAGCAGTCGTCTCTGCAGTAGTGCTGCCTTCTTCCTTTCTCATCAGCCTTTTCTTGCCTGGATCACACCAAACTGAAGTCCAACTTCCTTGGGCGTGGAGAGGAGAGAGAGGGTCAAAAGATGGCATGGAGGAGGGAGAAGGGCAGCCTTGGGGCATGGGCTAAGAGGAACTCTTTTTTTGATTGGGCGTAGATAGGGTTTATTTATAGACCCTACTGCGCCATGTAATGCTGCATCATCTCGGCCAATCGCATTGCTTCATGCAATCAGATCTAAATTTGATTGATGGGATGACATCACCTGATCCAATCAGATGAGAGCCCCATAGATTCATCCTTAGGTGGCACCTTAGACTGGTCAAAGTCTATAGGTAAGGGTCAATTAATTTGAATCCAAGAAGAAACCTGGAGTCCCATCCGTATGGGACTCCAGCATTTATCCACATGTGGTGCATGCCATCCTAGGCATGTGCCCACCATCTGCCTACCTAATGGTAGGTGGACTTGATCAATAAGTCTCTTCTATGGGTGCATGACACATGGGTAGATGTTCAAGGGTCAAAGGTCAACGTTTGACCAAAGTCAAAGAACAAGAATTAGCAGATGACAAAAAATGGCAGGTGTTGTCTCAAATTTATCTCATAAATTAAGACAACCCTTTTCTGATCTGGACAAGCTCAAGTCAGACTAGGTAAAGGTACCTGAGTGAGCACAAACATATTTGGCTCAATCGAGACAACTTTTAATGATAGAAAAAGAAGAATATTAGGCTCAATCATGTGCTAGCATGATTTTCTTGAACCTAATTGAATCTAATTCAAATTAATTAAACTAGGTTAGTCTAATTGATGATATCTAGATCCAAATCCTTCTTTGTGTGATCCAGTTAGATTCAGTTCTATATGGTAATGGGATATGTCGTGATCTCCATCATCGAAACTCCTTTCGATGGATCAGAACTCTTCTGATTCAGACAACTGGAATGATCGATCATCTAAATCATTCTAATTGCTCCCAAAATCCACCAATGACACCTAGCAGTATATGGTGGCAACCCATCAAAACTAAAAAAGAACCTCTCGGTGCAGCTACTTGTGTGATTAAGTTCTTCTATCTTGAGCCCCGATCAGATTAGGATTAAGGTGAACTCATCAAATCCTAATTTCTATCATATGATTTAATCATTTAATTCAAGTCCGATGTGAAAACCTTAATAGAAACTCTTTCTATTATTTCACTCTCTGCCATGCCCCATAGGCTTATGGACTTGATTCTCATGATCATCATATGGCTGCTCCTCATCCACCGAGGTAGATAGATTCCATCTTAATGCAATCCAATTCCTACAGTGAACATGCTATAGCCAACATACACCTCAGGATTTCGAATGGCTAGAAGACCGAGTCATGGTGTAGTCAAACTATAGCACCCTCAAGGTGAACTATCGATGCATTCAGATCAAAGAACCAGACACACCACTACAACTTCGAGTCAGTCATCGATGAGAAGGTAGACTTCCTTATGACTACTCGAGGTAGTCACGCTCGGTGCCCTCGTTCTCTAATGAGTACCTATACTATCGCTCCGATGTCTCTACACCATAGACTCAAGACTCATCTACTATAAAGAAGTGATTGTACACTAATCTTTCAGATCAATCACCATCCTCATGATGATCCTATGGTCAGGAGCATTTTATGAGTTAATAATGAAAATTCTTGTCTTAAATTTTCAACTCTTGAAAATAAGAATTATCATTACCATTAACTCAAGGGATATATCATAGACACTAAATACATATATGTGATAGAAAGAATCTATTTTGTTATATATAGTCAAAATTATAATTTTGCCCCTAGAAGTGTATTACAAGTGTCGGTCAATTCTGGCTACTAAGGCACCCATATCTAACAAACTTCCACTTGACCTAAAGCCAATTGGCTATAAATCTAAGTTCCATCTTCTTAAGATGGGCTTCGATCTTGTGTTGGCCTAACAACTTTATAAGAGGGTCTGCCGCATTGTCTGCGGAGTCGACTCTCTTGGCCTCAACGTAACCCTTCTCGAGGTAATCATGGATGAGGTGGTGTCGCCACTCGATGTGCTTGGATTTTTGGTGAGACCTCGGCTCCTTAGCAAGGGCTATGGTGCTATTGTTGTTGCAGTACAGAGGAATGGCATCTAATGGCATCACTCCGATCTCTGCGGCAAACTTCTTGTACCAGAATGCCTCCTTTGCAGCTTCTAACGTAGCGATGTGTACTGCCTCTATGGTGGAATCTGCTATCACTGTCTACTTAAAATTTTTCCAACTGACAGCTTCACCATTGCACACAAACAGACTTCCAGATGTCGACTTTCGATCATCTATATCGGACATAAAATCTGAGTCTATATACCCCTAAACTTGGAGTTCTCCATTACCAAAGACCAACAACATATCCTTAGTTCTTCTTAAGTACTTAAGGATAAATTTCACAGAAGTCCAGTGTTCTTCACCTGGAATCGATTGATATCTGCTCATGACACTCACAACATGGGCTATAACATGGCATACATGAGGCTCCCTATTGCTGAAGCATAAGGGATCTTGCTTATGCATTCTATTTCCTCAAGTGTGCTAGGGCACATCTTCTTGGAAAGATGAATGCCATGTTTGAAGGATACTAAACCCCTCTTAGAGTTTTCCATGCTAAACCTCTTTAGCTCTTCCTCTATGTGTTAGATATATGTGCCCTAGAAGCCAGAATTGGCTGACACTTGTAATACACTTCTAGGGGCAAAATTATAATTTTGACTAAAAGCAATAAATGGGTTATTTTCTATCACATATGTGTATTTAGTGTCTGTGATACATTCTTTGAGTTAATGGTAATGATAATTCATATTTTCAAGAGTTGAAAATTTAAGACATGAATAATCATTGTTAACTCATAAATTGCTCCCGACCATAGGATCATCACGAGGATGGTGATTGATCCGGAAGGTTGGTATACAATCGCTTCTCTTTAGTAGATGAGTCTTGAGTCTACGGTGTGGAGACATCGGAATGAGAGTAAGTTGTTAGAGAATGAGGCACTGAGCGTGACCACTCTGAGTAGTCATTAGGAGTCTACTTCTCGTCAATGACTGACTCGATGCTGCGTAGTGTGTCTGGTTCTTTGACCTGAGATGCATCCAGTTCACCTTGAGGTGTTATAGTTTGACTACACATTACTCAGTCTCTCCAGCCATATGGAACCTGAGGTGTATGTTGGCTATAAGCATGTTCCATTATAGGAACTGGATTGCATCTAGATGGGATCTAT
>QRFJ01006836.1:0-15054 GCA_006176705.1 Cocos nucifera | reverse complement strand
AATATGTCTTAGATCTGAAATTCTCAATTTTAGTCCTAATTGATATTTCATAAACTTAATTCTTAATTAAGTTAGGGTTCAAAAATAAAACATGTAAATAAGATCCTAGGGTTTCAGGATTTAGGGTTTTGCAGAAACTAAGTTTTCAATTTCTGATTAAGGACGAACGTGCAGCACCCCTACACATCATAAGAACACCTCATCGAATGGGAGGAGAGGGTCTTTAAGCCCTACTTTGTTCTTATGACCGGACGGCCAAGGGGAACGCCTTAATCAAAAAAATAACTAATCTATAAAAACTAATTAGATCTAAGCATATATCTCATATAAAAAATTAGATCTAATTAAAACATATTTTGTATATATCACATATATCATATATGCATGTTTTCAGATCTAAATTATCTCATAATCATCTAAAAAATTAAATTTAAATTTGATCTTATCAAATAAAATTTAATCTAGACCTATTTGCAGAACTATTCTACAACTTGTCTAAACATGCAACTATCATATCTCATATGAACAAATTAAATTTAATTTATTTTCTATTTTTAGATCTGATTATAATATTTATAATATTAGAAAATAGAAAGTAAATAAATCTAAAAATTATATTTAATTAAATAAAAAATATGATTATACTAGACTACATATAGAATAATTCTATATCTAGTCTAGTTATGTATCTCATACATATTAGATCTAGATTAATTAATTTTAATTTTTTTTTATTTTTTTGAATTCATATCTAATTACATCTCATGTGATATCTAAAATCATTAATTAATTAGATTAAATCAAATCTAAAAAATAATTTATAACAACCTGACTCTGATACTAGTTGAAGAAAAATCCTGATTTTTTGGGGTCAGATTCGTTTAGATCTGATTAGATCGAGAGGCATATTTCAAAAATCACCTCTTAGATCTAAATCAGATCTGATACTTTTTAGATCTAATTTATAATTTAATAATTAAAAAAATAAAACTAAATTAATTTTGAATTAATTTTACCTTGATTCTGAGTAATCTGATTATCCGTTGATGATCCTGCCGAAGCCCTGAGGTTCTGGATCTAGCCACACAAGCGCTTGGCCTCTACCGGTATCCACTTGAAATAGATCTGGAGATCTTCTCTTTCTCTTTCTTTTCTTCAAAAATTAGATCTTGATCTGATTTGGAGAATCTTCAAAACTTCTTCTGAAGATCACCCATCGTCTCTGCAGTAGTGCTGCCTTCTTCCTTTTTTGTCTGCCTTTCCTTGCCTGACTTGCACTAATATGAAGGCCCAACTTCCATGGGCATGGAGAGGAGGGAGAGGGCCAGATGATGGAATGGAGAAGGAAGAGGGGCAGCCTTGGGGCGTAGCTTGGAAGAGGAGTTCTAAAAAGTGGGCGCAGATAGGGTCTTTTTATAGACTCTACTGTGCCATGCAGTGTTGCATCACCCCGGCCAATCACGTTGCTTTGTGCAATCAGATCTAAATCTGATTGATGGAATAACATCACCTGATCCAATCAAATAAGAGACCCATAGGTTCATTCTTAGATGGTGCCTAAGATCGGTCAAAGTAGATACCTAAGGGCCACCTAAGTAGAAACCAAGAAGCAACCTAGAGTCCCATCCGTATGGGGCTCCAACATCCCTATCCATGGGCGCACGCCATCCTAGGCATACACCCCCTTCTTTCTAATTTTTAGAGAGGGGACAAGCCCCTATCTGCTCTCCAATAAGTGCATGACACATGGGCAAATGATCAAGGGTCAAAGGTCAATGTTTGACCAAGTCAAATTACAAGAATTAGCAGGTGATGGAAAATGGCAGATGTTGTTCCAAATTTATCTCATAAATTAAGACAACCCTTTTCTAACTTGGACGAGATCCAATCAAACTAGGTAAAGGTACCTGAGTGAGTACAAACTCATTTGGCTTAGTCGAGACAACTTTTAAGATAAAAAAAGGAGAATGTTAGGCTCAATCGTGTGCTGGCACGATTTCCTTGAACCTAATTAAATATTATTCAAATCAATTGAATTGGGTTAGTTCAATTGATGATATTTAAATCCAAACCTTTGTTTGTGTGATCTAGTTAGGTTCAGTTCTGTATGATAATAGGATATGTCATGATCTCCATCATCGACATCATCAAAACTCCTTTTGATGGATCAGAACTCTTCTGATTCAGACAACATAGAATGATCGATCATCTAAATTATTCTAATTGCTCCCAAAATCCACCAATGACACCTAGCAGCATATGGTGGCAATCCATCAAAACTGAAAACAAACCTCTCAGTGCAGCTACTTGTGTGATTAAGTTCTTCTATCTTGAGCTCCGATCAGATTAGGGTTAAGATGAACTCGTCAAACCCTAATTTCTATCATATGATTTAACCATTCGATTCAAGTCCGATGTGAAAATCTTAATAGAAACTCTTTCTATTATTTCACACTCTCTGCCATGGCCATGGGCTTATGGACTTGATTCTCATGATCATCATAGGACTGCTCCTCATCCACCGAGGTAGATAGACTCTATCTTGGTGCAATCCAATTCCAACAATGAACATGCCATAGCCAACATACACCTCAGGGTTTCGAATGGCTAGGAGATCGAGTCATGGTGTAGTCAAACTTTAACACCCTCAAGGTGAACAACCGATGCACCTCAGGTCAAAGAACCAGACACACCACTGCAGCATCGAGTCATTCATCGACGAGAAGGTAGACTTCCTTATGACTACTAGTCGCTCAGTAACCTCATTCTCTAATGAGTACCTGTACTCTCGCTCTAATGTCTCTACACCATAGACTTAAGACTTATCTACTACAAAGAAGCGATTGTACACTAACCTTCCGGATCAATCACCATCCTCATGATGATCCTACGATCAGAAGTATTTTATGAGTTAATAAATGAAAATTCATGTCTTAAATTTTTAACTCTTGAAAATATGAATTATCATTACCATTAACTCAAGGGATGTATCATAGACACTAAATACACTTATATGATAGAAAATAATCCATTTTATTATTTATAATCAAAATTATAATTTTGCCTTTAGAAGTGTATTACAAGTGTTATCCAATTCTGGCTTCTAGGGCACACATATCTAACATGATGATTGATTCGGAAGCTTGGTGTACAATCGCTTCTTTGTAGTAGATGAGTCTTGAGTCTATGATGTAGAGACATCAAAGCGAGAGTATAGGTACTCGTTAGAGAATGAGGGCACTAAGCGTGACCACCTCGAGCAGTCATAAGGAAGTATACCTTCTTATCGATGGCTGGCTCAAAGCTGTAGTGGTGTGTCTGGTTCTTTGACCTAAGGTGCATCGGTAGTTCACCTTGAGAGCGTTATAGTTTGACTACACCATGACTCGATCTCCTAGCCATTCGAAACCCTGAGGTGTATGTTGGCTATAGCATATTCATTATAGAAATTGGACTGCACTAAGAGAGAATCTATCTACCTCAATAGATGAGGAGCAACCCTATGATAATCATAAGAATCAAGTCCATAAGCCCATGGCCATGGCAGAGTGAAATAATAGAAAGAGTTTCTATTAAGATTTTCACATCAGACTTGAATCAAATGATTAAATTATATGGCAGAAATTAGGATTTGACAAGTTCACCTTAATCCTAATCTAATCGGAGCTCAAGATAGAAGAACTTAATCACATATGTAACTGTACCAAGAGATTCATTTTCAGTTTTGATGGGTTGCCACCATATACTGCTAGGTATCACTAGTGGATTTTGGGAGCAATTAGAATGATTTGGATGATCGATCATTCTAGTTGTCTGAATCAAAAAAGTTCTGATCCATCGAAAGGTATTTTAAAGATGTCGATGATAGAGATCACGCCATATCCTATTACCATATAGAACCGAACCTAACTGAATCATACAAATAAGGATTTGGTTCTAAATATCATCAATTAAACTAACCCAGTTTAATTAATTTGAATTAGATTCAATTAGGTTCAAAAAAATCATGCTGGCACATGATTGAGCCTAATGTTCTCCTTCTACAATCATTAAAAGTTGCCTTGACTGAGCCACATGTGTTTGTGCTCACTCAGGTACCTTTACTTGGTTTGACTGAAGCTTGTCCAGGTTAGAAAAGAATTATCTTAATTTATGAGGTAAATTTGAGACAACACCTGCCATTTTCCATCATCTGCTAATTCTTATCTTTTGACTTTGGCCAAAGTTAACCTTTGATACTTAGACATCTGTCCATGTGTTATGCACCCATAGGAGAGCAGATAGAGGCTTGTCCTCTTGCTAGAAAGAGGAGAGGGGGTGCATGCTTAGGGAGGCATGCACCTAAGGATAGGGATGCCTGAAGTTCAGATGGGACTCCAGGTTGCTTCTTGGAATCAAACTAGGTGGCATCAAAGGACTCTGCTTTGACCAATCTTGGCACCACCTAATGGTTTTGGAGAGGGGATCTCATCTGATTGGATCATGTGATATCATCCCATATGTCAGATTTAGATCTGATTACATGAAGAGATGTGATTAGCCGAGATGATGTGGCACTGCATAGCGCAGTAGGATCTATATAAACCCTATCTACGCTTAGCTTTAAAAGAGTTCTCTCTTTATCCATGCCACATTGCTCTCTCCTTCTCTCCTCCATGCCTTCCTTAGATCCTATCTCTCCTCTCCATGTCTAAGAGGCTTCGGGCTCAAGTTTGGTGTGATCCAGGCAAGAGAAAGATAATAAGAAAGGAAGAAGGCAGCACTGCTACAAGAGACAACATCAAATCTTCAAAAGTTATTTTGAAGATCTTCAAGATCAGATCCAGATTCGATCTTTGGAGGATAAATCAAGAAGGAGGAGATATCCAGATCCTACTTGAGTGGATACCGGTAGAGGTCAGACGATTGTGTGGCTGCATCTAGAATCTTAGGCAATCACAGTATCATCATAGGATAATTAGAATACCCAAGAACAAGGTATAAATTTAATTTAATTTAATTTATTTTAATTTTATTTTATTTTATTAGATCTATCAAATCAAATTTGAAAAGTATCAGATTTGATTTAGATCTAAGAAGAAAAATTTTTGAAATATTTCTCTTGATCAAATCAGATCTGAATGAACCTGACTCGAGAAATAGATTTTTTCCTTCACTGTGATTAGTCAAGAACAATCAACCCTAGGAAGGGCCCACACATCTACAATGGTTGAAGACCTTAGACTTAATATTTTTTTAGGGAGATTTGATTTAGGTCTCTTTAAACTTGACTTGACATAGCCATAACCATTATAACTAACCTAGTGGCATGGATTAGCTCGGATTGTTAGCCATCTTAGATTAGGACTGAGTCGACAAATATGGCCAAGTAAGTGAGATCGGAGGAAGGGATATGCCATTAACTCGATAAGAATGCATTTGAGTTGAGTAGCTTCTAATTTAAAACCAATAGATCGTATCTGCTAAATTTATCTTAGATATCGAATTATTGAGCCAGAATCAATCTGGTTAGCCTATAATCCAGACTCTAATTACTGAGCTTAGTTAGATCTTAACTGTTAGATATGTGTGCCCTAGAAGCCAGAATTGGCTAACCCTTGTAATACACATCTAAGGGCAAAATTATAATTTTGACTATAAATAATAAAATAAATTATTTTCTATCATAGTATGCATTTGCAAGTGTCTGTGATACATCCCTTGAGTTAATGGTAATGATAGTTCATATTTTTGAGAGTTGAAAATTTAGGACATGAATTTTTATTATTAACTCATAAAATGCTTTCGATCATAGGATCATCATGAGGATGGTGATTGATCTAGAAGGTTATGTACGATCGCTTCTTTAGGATAGATGAGTCTTGAGTCTACGGTGTAGAAAAACCAGAGTGAGAGTACAGATACTTGTTAGAGAGCGAGAGCATTGAGCATGATCACCTCGAGCAGTCATCAGGAAGTCTACCTTCTCATCAATAACTGGCTCGAAGCTGCAGTGGTGTGTCTGGTTCTTTGACTTGAGGTGCATCAATAGTTCACCTTGAGGGTGTTATAGTTTGACTACACCATAACTCGATCTCCTAGCCATTCGAAATCTTGAGGTGTATGTTGGCTATAGCATGTTCATTATAGAAATTAGATTGCATCAATAGGGGATCTATCTACCTCGGTAGATAAGGAGCTGCCCTATGATGATCATAAGAATGAAGTCCATAAGCCCATGGCCAAGGCAGAGTGAAATAATAGAAAGAGTTTCTATTAGAATTTTCATATTGGACTTGAATCAAATGATTAATTCATATGACGAAAATTAGGGTTTGACAAGATCACCTTAACATGGAGGAACTTAATCACATAGGTAACTGCACCGAGAGATTCATTTTTAGTTTTGATGGATTACCACCATATGCTGCTAGGTGTCACTGATGGATTTTGGAAGCAATTAGAATGATTTAGATGATCGATCATACTAGTTATCTGAATCAGAAAAGTTCTGATCCATTGAAAGATGTTTCGATGATGTTGATGATAGAGATCATGACATATCCTATTACCATATGGAACTGAACCTAACTAGGTCACACAAATAAGGGTTTGGATCTAGATATCATCAATTGGACTAATCCAGTTCAATTGATTTGAATAAAATTCAATTAGGTTCAAGGAAATCATGCTAGCACACGATTGAGCCTGATATTCTCTTTCAATAATCATTAAAAGTTATCTCGACTGAGCCAAATGTGTTTGGGCTCACTCAGAAACCTTTACTTGGCCTAATTGGAGCTTGCCTTAGTTAGAAAAGGATTGTCTTAATTTATGAGATAAATTTGAGACAACACCTGCCATTTTTCATCACCTACTAAATCTTGTCTTTGGACTTTGGTCAAATGTTGACCTTTGACACTTAGACATCTGCCCATGTGTCATTCATCCATAAGAGAGAGCTTTGACCCTTGTCCCCCTACTAAATAATAGAAGGGCAAGGGGTGCACACCTAGGGAGGTGTGCACCCAAAGTGGATAAGGATTGGAGTCCCATACATATGGGACTCTAGTTGCTTGTTGCTTCATACTAAGTTGGTGCCAAAGAGTCTTCTTTGACCAATCTTGGCACCACCTAAGAAGGTTTGTGAGGGACTCTAATCTAATTAGATCAGATGATGTCATCCCACTAATCAGATTTAGATCTTATTGCACAAAGATCCATGATTGGTCGGGATGATGTGGCACTGCATGGTGCAGTAGGGTCTATATAAACCCTATCTGCGCCTAGGATTTAGATCCTCTACCCTTTGCCCATGCCACAAGGCTTCTCTCCCTCCCTCTCCATGCCACCTTCAAATCTTCTCTCTCCTCTTCATTCCCAAGAAGCTTTGGGCTCGAGTTTGGTGTGATCCAAGCAAGAGAAAGACGACAAGAAAGAAGAAGGTAGCACTACTGCAAGAGACAACCCCCGATCTTCAAAAGGTGTTTTGAAGACCTTCAAGATCAGATTCAGATATGATCTTTGGAGAATAGATTGAGAAGGAGAAGATCTCTAGATCCTGCTTGAGTGGGTACAGGTAGAGGCCAGGCACTTGCGTGGCTACATCTAGAATCTTAGGCAAACATTGAGATCATCATAAGATAATAGGATTACCCATAACAAGGTATAATTAAATTAGATTTACTTTAATTTATTTTTATTTTTATTTTATTAGTTGATAAAATTAGATCTGAGACTCTTCAGATCTGATTTAGATCTAAAATTTTTTTAAAAAAAATATTTCTCTTGATCAAATCAGATCTGAACGAATCTGACCTGAAAAATAGGGTTTTTCCTTCAACTGATATCAGAGCAAGGTTCCATGATTATTTAGATCTAATTTTAATATAATTTTGATCTAATAATTAGATGATTTTAGATGTCACATTAGATGTGATTAGATCTAAAATTAAAAATTAAGAAAATTAAATAATCTAGATCTAAGATGTATGAGATGCATGACTAGACTAGGAATAGAATTATTCTATGTGTAGTCTAGGATGATCATAATTTTAATTTAATTAATTATAATTTTAGATTTATTTATTTACTACTTTTTTATATTATAAATATTATAATAAGATATAAAAAAAATAAATTTATTTAATTTTATTCATATGAGATATGATAGATGCATGTTTAGACTAGTTGTAGAATAGTTCTACAAAGTTGTGTTGAATAAATTTAATTTGGTATGATCAAATTTAAATTTTATTTTTTAAATATTTATAAAATAATTTAGATCTAAAAATATGCATGATATGATGCATGAGATGTATACAAAATATATTTTTAGGTTAGATCAATTTTATATATGTGATGTATATGTAGATCTAACTAATTTTGTAGATTCATCATATTTCTGATTAAGGCATTCTCCTTGATCGTCCGGTTATAAGAATAAAGTAGGATTTAAATGCCCTCTCCTTCCATTCGATAGGGTGTTCTTATGATGTGTAGGGGTGCTACGCGTTCATCCTTAATCAGAAATCAAAAAAACTTTTTTCTGCAAAACTCTAGATCCTAAAATTCTAAGATTTTATTTACATGTTTTATTATGAACCCTAAACTTAATTAAGAATTAAGATTATGAAATATATTAGATATAAAATTAAAAATTTTTAGATCTAAGATATATTCATAAAATTAGGTTTGGGCTTGGGTAGCTCAATTAGGTCTAGCGATTGATCAAACCGAATCAAGAGTCAGTTAGATGGGATCAAGAGTGCTTAAATTGACCAACCTAATAGGATTAAGTCTAGGTCAAGGTTGAGTCAAATGAGTGATCTATTAAGTTAAGACCTAATCAGGCTCAGTGGTTAGAGTTTGGATTGTAGGCTAATCCGATTGGTTCTGGCTCAATAATTTAGTGTCTAAGATAAATTTGGCAGATACGACTGATTGATTTTTAATTAGGAGCTACTTGACTCGAATGCATTCTTGTTGAGTTAATGGCATATCCCTTCCACCGATCTTACTTACCTGGCCATATTTGTCGGCTCAGTCCTGATCTGAGGTGGCTAATAATGTGAGCTAACCCATGCCACTAGGTTAGACAGAATGGTTATGACTATGTCAAGTCAAGTTTAAAGAGACCTAAATCAAATCTCCTTAAGAAAAGATTAAGTCTAAGGTCTTCCACCATTATAGATGTGCGGGCCCTTTCCAAGGTTGATCGTTTTCGATTGGTCATAGTGGTTCAGTTGCATCGAAAAGATGCAACCATGTCTATTAGGCATTAGATGCTACGGGCTGGAGGATGGATTGGGCTCAATATTTCGAATACGATGAGAGATCCAATTAAAAATCTAATCTATGCAAATGGTGGGTCTGACTTAACTAAGGAGTGGATCAATATTCTAGGCATGGTGAGATTCATGAATTAGAGACCAAGCCTAGGTACACCATGATTAGAGCATCATTGGACAAGAGTTGTTCACTCATTGGCTAACCCATCACCAATAACTATTAGGTGAGGTGATGAGTCGATTGGTGAGACTACACCACCCATTAGAACTCATTAATCATGGAGATTTTTACATCTCTATAGAGCGAGTGTAGAGATCCAAGAAAATTATGGGAGCTAATTTATTTAAAAATTAAAACTCTAAATAAATTGTTCAAGTCTTAGTTACAAAATCTAACTAGAAACTTCGACTCTCTATAGAAAAATGTCTACATCCAACCCACTAGCCCATATCCTGGACACCCATAGATTGACCAGACCCAATTACAAGGATTGATTCTGAAACTACAAAATTATTTTGAATTCTGAGAAGTTAACTTATGTATTGGACCAGGATCCTCCCACCTTACCAGCCCGTCCGTCTGCTGAACAAAGAGCATCTCTTGACAAATGGATGGATGAAGATAACAAGGTCAGATACTACATATTGGGTTCGATGTCTGATAAGCTTCAGCACCAACATAAAGATATCATGATTGTCCAGCAAATGTTGGCTCACCTGCAAGAGTTGTTTGGTGAACAGAGTCACACAGCCAAATATCAGATCATTAAATGACTATTTAAGACTAAAATACGTGATGGATAGTCAGTCCAAGATCATTGTCTGATAATGATTAAGAACTTGGAAGAGCTTGAGAAGCTCAGAGTGAAGTTAGACCAGGATCTATAGAAAGATATAATTCTGCAATCCTTGACTGATGCGTATGAACAGTTCATCATGAACTACCATATGCATAAACTTCAGAGTACTCTGGTCGAGCTTATGAACATGCTGGTTACTGCTGAGCTTTTTATGAAATGTTCTAAATGCTCCATACTTGCTATGAAATAGACTTCTTCTAAAAGAAAGTCTTTTGAAAAGATGAAGAAGTTTGTGAAAAGGTAGAAGGTGGAAGGTGAAAAAAAAATGAAGGCAGAGCTGAAGAAGAAGGCCGCTGACAAAGAAAAGTATTTCCATTGTATTACTGACAGCCACTAGAAGCGGAACTGTCCTATATACCTGGCCACCCTGAAGAATAAGAAGGAGACATATCCTTCTGGAGGTATGCTCGTTATTGAATCTGACCTTATGGTTTCTTCTACATCCAGTTGAATGCTTGACTCTGGTTCTAGTGCTCATTTGTGCACTTCCATAGAGGGTCTTGAGGATAGCAGGAGGTTGAGGGATGGTGAGATGATCTTATGCATCAAAAATGGAGCAAAAATTGCTACTATGATCGTATGAATCTATCCTCTTCGACTACCGTTTGGCTTAGATTTAGTACTTTAGAATTGTTATTATATTCCTACGGTAAGTAGAAATTTGATTTCTATTTCATGTTTAGCATAAGAAGGCTATGTAATTAGTTTTCTTAAGGACCATTATAATATTCTATATAAAAGAAATAAAATTGTAAGTGGTTTCCTCACTAATGATCTCTATCAGTAACATATTGATGTATCTATCTTTAATAACGAGCAAAATGTGAATGTTATAAGATTTAAACGACCCAAGGATAGTCCAAATGATAGGTATCTATGGCACGTAAGGCTAGGTCATATAGTAAAAAATAGGATGAACAAATTGAAGAAAATCGGACTATTGAGTCTGTTGACTTTTGAGTCATATCCAATTTGTGAATCATGTCTTCATGGCAAAATGACTAAGCTCCCTTTTATGGGACATGAGAAAAGGGTCATAGATCTACTTGCCCTAGTTCATACTGATGTGTGCGGCCCATTTGACGTGCCAACTAGAGGAAACTTTATCTACTTCATAATCTTTATCGATGATTTATCTCGATATGAGTACGTGTATCTTATGAGATACAAGTCTGAAGCTTTTGAAAAGTTCAAGAAATTCAGATATGAAGTAGAAAAGCAAACTAAAAAATCCGTTAAGGTTCTTCGATCAAATCGAGGAGGTGAATACCTTAGTCAAAATTTTTTTGACTATCTCAAGCAAAATAGCATAATCTCTTAATGGAATTCATCTGGAACACCTCAACTCAATGGAATTTTAGAATGGAGGAATTGGACCCTATTAGATATGGTTTGATCCATAATGAGCTTCACAGACCTTCCTGATTTTCTTTGAAGACATAGTCTATTAACTACTATATATTTACCGAATAAGGTTTCCTCTAAAACTATTCCTACCATACCATATAAGATATGGCATAGTAAGAAACCAAGTTTGAGTTATCTCAGAATTTGGTGTTGTCTGGCTCATGTCAAAAGACAACAAGCAGACAAGTTAGATTTTAGGTTCTTTAAAGCTTGATTTATAGGATATTCTAAAGAATCATTAGGATATTATTTCTACATTCTAGAAGACCACAATGTGATTGTGAGTTGGCATGCCATCTTTCTTGAAAAATAGTTTATTCAAGATAGTGGCATTGGAAAGCAGATCAAGCTCGAGGAGAAAGTCTCATAAGAGCAACGAACTAAGGATCCTGTGGAACCAAATCAGGTTGAGCCAATACAATCACTACCTCCTCCACCTCGTAGATCGAAAAGGGTTTTTCGTCCCTCTGAAAGATACTTAGGTACTATCTCAGAAAAAGTAGAGAAAATATTCCTCATAGGTAATGGAGTTCATGGTGATGATTCCAAAATCTATGATGAGGCGATATCAGATATCGACTCTAAGAAATGGTTAGAGGCAATGAAGTCAAAAATTGATCCAATGTACTCAAACTAAGTCTGAACCTTGGTAGATCCACCAGAAGGTATAGTACCTATTGGATGTAAATAGATCTACAAGAGAAAGATTGGTGTAGATGAAAATGTGGAGACATTCAAAGCTAGATTAGTGGCAAAAGGGTATAGTCAGTGCAAAGGCATTGACTATCAGGATACCTTTTCGTTGGTAGCTATGCTAAAGTCCATCCGCACATTACTTGCTATTGAAGCCTATTTCAATTATGAAATATGAAAAATAGACGTGAAAATGGCTTTCTTAAATGGATACCTTGAGGAAGATATCTGCATGAAACAGTCGCTAGGTTTCACATTCAGTGATACTGATGACAAAGTATGCAAGCTGCAAAGGTCTATATATGGACTTAAGCAAGCATCTTGAAGTTGGAATACTCAATTTAATGACGTGATCAAATTATTTGATTTCATCAAAAATGAGGAGGAACCATATATCTTCAAAAAGGTTAATGGGAGCGCTATTGTCTTTCTCATACTGTACGTGGATGATATCCTCCTTATTGGGAATGATATTCCCATATTGACCATAGTTAAAATATGGTTATTTAAAAAATTCTCCATGAAAGATCTAGGAGAAGCATTCTTCATTCTAGGAACTAAGGTCTATAGAGATAGATCGAATAGGATGCTAGGTCTTTCATAGAAGATGTACATAGAGGAAGTGCTAAAGAGATTTAGCATGGAAAACTCCAAGAGGAGTTTGGTATCCTTCAGACATGGCATTCATCTCTTCAAGAAGATGTGCCCTAGCATACCTAAGGAGATAGAACGCACGAGCAATATCCCTTATGCTTTAGCAAAAGGGAGCCTCATGTATGCCATATTATGTACACGACCTGATATAGCCCATGCTGTGAGTGTCACGAGCAGATGTCAGTCGAATCCAGATAAAGAATACTAAACTTCTGTGAAATATATTCTTAAGTACTTGAGAAGAATTAAGGATATGTTATTGATTTTTGGTAATGGAGAACTCCAAGTCTAGGGGTATATGGACTCGGATTTTATGTCCGATATAGATGATCAAAAGTCGAGATCTAGGAGTCTGTTTGTATGTAATGGTGGTGCTGTAAGTTGAAAAAGTTTCAAGCAGATAGTGATAATAGATTTCTGTTAGATATATGTATCCTAGAAGCTAGAATTGGCTGATACTTGTAATACGCTTCTAGGGGCAAAATTATAATTTTGACTATAATCAATAAAATGGGTTATTTTCTATCACATATGTGTATTTAGTGTCTATGATACATCCTTTGAGTTAATGATAATGATAATTCATATTTTCAAGAGTTGAAAATTGAAGACATGAATAATCATTATTAACTCATAAAATGCTCCCGACCATAGGATCATCACGAGGATGGTGATTGATCTGAAAGGTTGGTGTACAATCGCTTCTCTTTAGTAGATGAGTCTTGAGTCTATGGTGTGGAGACACTAGAGCAAGAGTACAGGTACTCATTAGAGAATGAGGGCACTGAGCATGACTATCTTGAGTAGTCATTAGGAAGTCTATCTTCTCATCAATGACTGATTCGATGCTGCAGTAGTGTGTCTGATTCTTTGACCTGAGATGCATCGACAGTTCATCTTGAGGGTGTTATAGTTTGACTACACCATTACTCGGTCTTCTAGCTATATGGAATCTTGAGGTGTATGTTGGCTATAGCATGTTCATTATAGAAACTGGATAGCATCAAGATGGAATCTATCTACCTCGATGGTAGAGGAGCAACCCTATGATGATCATGAGAATCAAGTCCTATAGCCCATGGCCATGGCAGAGTGAAATAATAGAAAGAGTTTCTATTTAGATTTTAACATTGGACTTGAAATCGAATGATTACATTATATGACAGAGACTAGGGTTTGACGAGTTCACCTTAACCCTAATCTGATCGGAGCTCAAGATAGAAGAATTTAATCACACAGGTAGCTGCACCAAGAGGTTCATATTAAGCTCTGATGGGCTGCCACCATATACTGCTAGGTCTCACTGGTGGATTTTGGGAGCAATTAGAATGATTTAGATGATCGATCATTCTAGCTGTTCGAATTAGAAGAGTTTTGATCCATTGAAAGGAGTTTTGATGATGTCGATGATAGAGATCATGACATATCCCATTACCATACAGAACTGAACCTAACTGGATCACACAAACAAGGGTTTGAATCTGGTGATCATTTATTGAACTAATTCAATTCAATTGATCTGAATGAGATTCAATTAGATTCAAGAAAATCGTGCTAGCACTCGATTGAACCTAACGTTCTTCTTTTACTATCATAAATAGTTGTCCTGACTGAGCCAAAGGAGTTTATGCTCGATCAAAGGCCTTCATTTTGTCTGACTGGAGCTTGTCCAAGTCAGAAAAGGTTGTCTTATTTTGTAAGACATTTCCTACTATTTTTGGTCACCTGTCATTTCTCATTCTTTGACTTTGATCAAAAATTGATTTTTGACTGGTCAAATGTTGACCGTTGATACTTTGACTTTTATCCACATGTCATGTACCAATTGGAGGGCTGGTGGGGGACTGTCCCCCTACCAGAACCTGGCAAGGAGGAGGGCGCACGCCACCCTTGGCATGTGCCCAAGTTGGAGGCGCCCAGGAGTCCCTGTTGGACAGAGACTCCATCTTCTTTTTGGATTTTGATTAGAGTTCTCCTAAGAACCAACTTTGACTGATCTTAGGTGCCATCTAAGGAGGAATCCAGGGGACTCTATTTCCATCAATCAGATTTAGATCTGATTTCACAAAGGATTGTGATTGGTTGGGAAGAAGAGGAGTTGGATCATGCTTAGTCTATAAATAAGACCCTGCGTCCAACTCAAAAAAAAAAAATCATAATTTTCAATGCCC